>JARYHS010009186.1:129233831-129458879 GCA_031002005.1 Vandiemenella viatica
CAAGTTTCCTGCATCATTAAACTGAGGAAATCAGTTTCTACTAACTTAAAGCCTAAAACCATTACAGAAAACAAAACAAAAATGCCTTTATATGAAACTAGTACAAGCCCGTCACTGCGTCTTGGTTTTGGTTACGGGTCTAGAGTAACTCAGTATTTATCGCGATATATGAGGGCCGCGTATTAAAGATAATATTACTAACAATTCTGTTAGTTTGATAGATAAGTAAAAATCACAATGAACAAATATATAGAAAAAAGAAACACACGTAATAACGTAATGACCAAACTGTAGTTAAAAATCGCAACTTAAAAGCAAATAAAACGTAATAAAACAACATCCACAATCAAACTAACATAAATAAACAAAAATTTAATAATAATTAAAATGTTAATTTAAACGAAATAAATTTCTTTTAGTATGCTTGTAATTAATTTATCCGCAGTTGCTTAGTTGAATTGAATCGATATTTAATAACGCTCATAATCTCAATTTTGTAGTAATATCTCTGGCCGCTGGTACTGCTGACACAAAGATCGCGCGTTCTATTTCACAGCGCTACGGACCAACAGCTAGCGAGGTGACCGCGTAAGCGGTAGATGTAATGAAACAACGAAATTATGTATAGCAGATATACTTCCCCATTTGTTTACCAAATGTATTAATCTGTATAAATTTCTTGCTTATGTGATAATGCTTACTTGACCACCCAAACAAACCGAACCCACAATTTTCACTTGGTCTACGTCTGTTGGGCCCACATTTTTATTTAATCTCTGGCAAAATTATCTTGATTCAAAGTGCATCAATGAAACCGTAATCTGAAGATATGTCAGTGATAATTATGACGGAATTCCAGTGACATAATTTCCTACACACTTACCAAAGACTTAAGGTATCAACGTAACCTGTGGGTGTTCTGTTTTAAAAATGTTATTCTCCGTTCTACTACAGAGTTGACGGAGTGAATAGCAGGTTGTCACTTATAGTGCAGACGCTGATTGCCGACGACATCGAACTCTGTGCTAACTAGGTAAATCAGTTGCGCCTAACAAATAAACAGATACTACTACTTCAGCGCAGGGATGGGTACTACTGCATTTCCTTATCCGAGCCGACGTAGGTAGGTTATGAACAGGTATGTACAATAAAACCTTTGCTATGCTGATCGACAATTCTAATACGATTCTTATTTTCCGTCAGTCACAAGCCATTATTTTCACTGTTATTAAACAATTGTTACAAGTAAAGCGCTTAATGAAACTACTAAAGTAAATTAATGTAGAGATAGCATATATTTACTTCTTATTTGCAGAAGAGAAATGAAGTTAACAATAATGAATAAGTTCCATGGCAAAGAACCTGAGCACTGACATTTTTTCCAATAACAGACAGTAAACAGGTAAATTATCCCACTTTTTCCATTTATAAATGACAATTTTTGCTGAATTGAATAACTTTTAAGGCATTGGGAGTACAAGCAGAGGGTACATCAAAGGGCGCAGCTTTCTGATAGAATTCTATATTATTTTGTATCAGCCCTTCAGTTCGTTTGAATGGAATCGAAACTTCGATATAAAAAACATAGAAGTTTAATTAAATTCATGCAATGTGATTAATGGAATGAGGGGTTCGTCAAGGCGCCCCTGATAAAATTCAAATAGAGAGCAATGGTTCCGAAACATAAACACTAAAATAATAACATAAGTTTTGTAACATTAAAGTCTATGGCATTTACATCGCTTTCAATCATGCAGGTAGTTCGTATTACATTTGTCCATTTACTCGCATTCCGAATAGGCACCCGAGTGAAAATACAAATGTAACTGATTTTTTTTTTTAATTGAATCTTATACAGGAATACGGTATTATTATATAGTGCCAACTATAGAAAAGAAACATTTGTAATTAACAATTTACAAATAGGGAGACCAGTAGACGAATCTTAATTTGTTGTAACACATTTCCAAAGCACATCAATAATATTTGGTTGATGCTTTTACTTTTCTGTCAAGATCGCCATGTAAACCGACTTTTTTTAGTGTTGTTCATCTGTGTTACTGTGTTCAGCATATGGTTTTCAGTTTCTAAAAACTACCTCAAATTAAAAGTCACCAATGTACTCGAGTTTCTCTCTAACTAAACTTCGTGTAGTTGTAAAGTCAATAGACATTATCGAAGATTGACCAAAGACCAGAGTTTTCAAAACTTTACCAAGTAGCCTATCAGACTGTAAACTTTGTTAAATGGGCGGGAAGACTAAACTCGCTTATCAAGGCACGCGTGAATTCGTTCAGGATTGATGACTCCTGTAGGAAGGCGGGTGCACTAGCCCAATGGAACCGCTGAACATCTTAGAAACGAGAAGAAAGTTGAAAATAGATTTTCAGCAATCTTACATTTTCGAGTTGGGTATTAATGGTTACAAATGTTCAACAAAACAGCATTAAAATAATATTCACTATTAACGTTAACAACAGTCGTACGGACAATATGAAACGTACAAAAACCTTTAAGACTATCACAGGTTCTTTAAACACACTTAGTTGTGACTGTGTAAGTGCATAATTGATTAAAACAATAATTATACAAATGAAAAGCTCCTTTACACAATTCCGTGGTAAACAAATGGAGCAGAAATTTGTTAGGTCACTAATATCGTATTATCGATTATTCAATATTTGGCCAGCGAATTCACGGAAGGACTTCACTCAAAAATTTGCCTACTGTCACACAATTCTAATTTCTTATACGTATTTGAAAGAATACACAGATCAAATAAACAGTTTCCTAACCCCGAAGCTACACGGACGACAACTGCAGGAATTGCTAATCCTTAATGCAGATGGAGTTGACTTTCAGCTCATGTACGATATAAATACCACTACAAGAAACACGCTCAGATAACACTGTTCGTTTTTGCGGTACAGTTTAAGCCCAACGCCCTATTTAAATTATATTTAGATAAAACGCAAGCGTCAAAGCACACCATTCATCACTCTAAAGCCCTTCCTCTTGGGAATTTTCAAGCTGTTTATATATTATAGTAGTATAAATCTGCACATGCAAAGAAAGTTGGTGTAGTCATTAATAAATCGTGCAGACTAATCCCTACGCTGAAACTATATCCTCTGCGGGCATAGCCACACCTGATATTCGGCGTGAATAATTTGCAAACGTAGAGAGGCTGAAAGTTTCACCCAGCTCAGCTCATCCTTTGCATTATTACCCACTTACTCGACTGGAATTCAGAGACGATTTTCTGTATTCCCCGGAACATCTTCCAACAGATGCAAGAAACATCCTAAAAGGAACTGAGGACTTTCAATTATCTCAACCATTCAGAACGGATAACGCTCGAAGGAAAACTGCCCCTCTACGCGAAAAACCTGGACTATTTGGAAACGTAACGAGCAGGCAGTGGAAAATCCACGGCAATTTATTGTGTGCTTATTTTCTTGGTATTCCGGGTGGAGCCGCATCAATATATTTAAACCTAATGTTTCTGCCATCGTGCTGTGGCCTTCTTCAGAGGACTGCTTTGTCAGATACCGCTATCACCTTGTATAGTAGCGGCATCTGAGAAAACAGTTCTCTCAAGAAGGCCACAGCACAATGGCAGAAACGTTAGGTTTAAATATATCGACGCGGCTCCACCCGGAGGATCAAGATATTACATACAGAGACCGCAGAAGCTTTCGTAAGCACTTATTGTGTGCTGTTCGTCATATTCACAGTTGGTTTGCACCTCTTCCACACGAAGCTCATCTACTTCAAAGCATCTGTTAAATTTGTCTCTGGGTCCATTTAGCTGCACAGTACTGGACCTAGTAAAGGCCAAAGATTGCAGCATCAACATATTTAAATTTTAGGCACACGCTCTAAAATAATTAAGTAAATTGTAGCCTTAACTGTATGTCATTGCATCTGTTCATTTTGTTTGTTTTCTGTTGTGTGCTACTGACAGGAATAAAGGAAATACCAAAGCAACTGCATATATGCAAGAAGCTTACAACCTAAACATTAGAATTAGATTTTTGAAAGTTACAGACCGTGAATCATCCGACGGCAATGGAACATTTTCGCTGGTAGTACCGGCTAAATGTAGTTGCTGACAAGTGTTCCAAACTTTCCTCGAGAAAGTCGGACTGTAAGTCATATTACCAATTCACGAATTTTTCAAACCATTCCATACAAACGTTGTTTTCAATCATGTCACTGTATAAATCCCATTATTCTTCTTCGTCATCTACATCTGCATTTGTCATATTATTGTCATTAATTAGTCACACTAGTGTCATTATTATCGTTTTAAAATTCATTCATCTCCTTTCTGAAAGGCAAAAAAAAAAAACACTTCAAACAAATTCTTATTATTATTTTATTTTTTATTTTACATTTTAACTGAAAGGAAACAGAAACAAAGGAAGAATTAAGTTATGAAAACTAAAGTTTTCTTTTTTTAAAAAGAAAAACGTATGGGTTAACTGGATCCTATGATCGTTTCACAAGCAATACTGGGACCGTGATACAATCCTATGTAAACTACTTTTCAAATTACCGTTTCGAAGAGCTCCTTTGAGTAGGTTGTACCCTTTTCCTTTTATGTTACATATACTGCAACTTTAAAGAATTAAGCTAAATGGGAGACGGGAAGACATGGATCTCTGCTTTCTGTTTCAATCACGCACCAATTTGGAGGATTCCTCACGTATTTAAGCGGTCTCATAACGGCATTACCTAACTGTAGTTCTGAAGGCAAATGTCTCTCTCCCTCTGTGTGTGTGTGTTATCTGTAACATATATTTCGTGTTTCTTTCTTACGATTTAATTTTTGTTTTCATTACAGTTTTATATTGATGAATAATAGGTTATTAACGCAGGGAAAGTATCGTGGACACAGAACGAAAATGAAATAGCGTATGTTCTTCACGAAGAAACTATCCAAGTATCTACTTGTATTGATTTCTAGAAATCGTGGAAAACAAATTTGGATAAATGTATGGGAGATCAGACCAAGCTGACAAGATCTTCTTTCGATCTCAAACCAAAAGAATATTTGCAGTGTTGAGCACGGAAATAGCGAAAAGGTTTATGACGAAAAAAAATCAAACGACTATGCCCTACTCAATTTTGAGTTAGAGAAATAAATCTAAAATATACTAGTGACAGATAACTTTTTAAATTGTTGTAGTATTATACATGATTCTCGGAAAACTGATTGGCGTAAGACTTCCGGTGAAATTTTTTTTTACTTCAACGAAGTGGAAAATTATGCCACCTCAAAAGGAATATCTTTCCAATTTGGTTCTAGAGAGAGGTTCCTGGAATGTTGAATTTTAACACAACAGGGTACACAAATATCTGAACATGAACGCCGTATGAGAGGCAGCTTTTGTCCAGCAAAGATGTACTCGGCCGCAATGATGTTCGGAAGATTCATAAATCAAGCAGGGTCGTTTTATATAGAGAAAAAGAGAGAGACAGTGTGTGTGTGTGTGTGTGTGTGTGTGTGTGTGTGTGTGAGAGAGAGAGAGAGAGAGAGAGAGAGAGAGGTGCACTCACGACCAATCCAACATCGTTCACCGTTGCGCCACCCGCCGGATCAGATTTATTAACTTTCAAACTTATTCCTTTGATATTTCATCGCTAAGTCTCGTCTGGTGATAAATTACCAAGAAAAGTTGTCTGGCAAACAATCTCTGAAAATAGTTTTATTCTGCGGGAAACAAATTGCGCTCGAGAATTCTTCCCATTTCGCAGTCTTCATTGACGGAACGAAAATTCGAAAATAACAAAGTGATTGAGAGATTTCACCAGATTTGCTATCTTGTAAAACTTAGGAACTGTAATGAAATCATTCATTCTGCAGGATGTCAGGAACTTTCAGTTACCACACGAATCCAATGTATAGTGAGTACCTTTTGCTCTATAGTGAGTACCTTCTGCTTTAGTCCAGTCTTTCCCAACCTTTTTCAACGGTGGGCCCCTTAGAGATTAGCCACGGGATCCTTAATAATAACAATAATCATTGGAAACTATTCTACAACTGTTCGCGTGATCTTACGCTTCCATTTATGTGTTTATAATTATTAATTTTCTTTTTATTCTGTCCGCGGAATATGGATTGAGAAACCCTGCTCTATGAAGACACTGAGTTGAAAATTGAAATATGTAAACACCAAATCAATTAGATTAACAGAATGAACAGAGCGGCTTTGCCAGAAGAGTAAAATGTTTACCTTAGGTTTGGAATGTTTGTGGCTTCAATATTCAGGGTATTTGACCTCACTTTAGTCACCAGGAGAGCTCGGCTTCATTTTGTGAGGTTAGGCAAAATATTTCGTGTTTTAAATTCTGTAATAATGCAACAGGTTCCATGTAAGTTAAGCTACGGTAGAGGTTGAATGGGCGGTGGATTGCTTTACCACTCGCAATTATATACTCGTGCAGCATAAGTAAGCAGAAAAGTGGGAAAACGGATTTAAGCAAAAATCCATAAAGACCGACAATATCACAGTAACGTAGTGAAATAAATGTAGTATGAACTGTAAATACATAAAATAATTATATAACAACTCTCTTGTTTTTCATGTATAAGAATGTAAGGACTAAGTGCACAGTATTTCAGTAACAAAATTTCAATTAATATTCAACTGTCCCTCAAACACACAGAGAGTTTTTACAAAGTAAAGCTTGTTTCTAAGAACACACGAAATGATTTAAAAATTAAACTAGGTGTACCCGGCCGCGCGAACTGTGGCTCAGTCTGGTAAAATGAATGAGAAAAGGAAGAGAAAGCACACGTTTCTAATATGTTTAATTTCGCAATGCTTGTAGGTATAGAATAAGTTTTATTTTTCAATTGTCTGTGCAGATGTAGAGATTGTCTGGTTCGTTGACTCTATAACACGCAACATATAACTATCCATGTGAGAAGCAATCAGTGTCTAGATCCTATTCTCACTATTCTAACTATTGACATTGAGCTTACTTCGTCGTGATTGCAAATGCCAATCGAATTTTGAATTGCAACCTCTTAAATTGAGATACCACGTCCTTTGGAATCATACGAAACGAGGAAAGAGTACTTCTTCACCTTTTAAAGGTCCAGCAAGATTGTTCCTTTTACAATGTTGCTCATTATTTTTATTTTTTTACTGCAAGCCGCGTTTCAAAGCTTTGGCTGGTTGATATTTCGCAACATGATAATTGGCACGCCGATTTTCAATTGCAGTACGTGCTCTGGCTTCGCTAGCAGATCGAGTCATCATCATCCCAAACAGTTTCCAGCCACTGGCCGGGTCTGCTTCATGCACAAGCCTCTCCATTTCCTTCTATGCTCCCACCACCTCTCTTCCGTACACACTTCTCCACTCCATTCAGCCATCCATGCCTTGTCTTCCTCTGGGTAGTTTACCATGCATCTTAATTTCGTGGATTTATCTTGGGATTCTCTGAACCTCCAATCTCTTTAAATGTCCATACCATCTCAATCTGGTCTTCTCTACCGGTTTCCTATAGGGGTTGTGACGGTTCTAGAGCTTTACAGAGTGTATTCTAAGACATTTGTCTGTTTTTTATTATAAAAATTATGAATTGCGAGCGTGGTGTAATATTAGGATCCACGCGTAGCCACAGGTATTGCACCACAATCCTGGCGTCTTGGTAAGTGTTGCATCAAAAACCAGCGTCAGTATAAAAGGACGAGAGACCACCGAGCGTGGCGCTTTTTCGTCACCAGTCTTCATCGCAGTCGGACCTTCGGTCCAGAGCAGAGTTTAAATTTGTGTGGCAGTGGGTGACTTCTAGGTGTTTGCGGTAACCGTCTGAGTTGGTCTTTTGTTGTTGTTCGGGGAGTAAGTGAGTCGTATGGTATTTTATTTTTGTTATTCATCGAAAGTGAGGATTTTAGTATAATCACTCACATTAGGTTTTTTTCGTCGAAACTAGCAAGAGCTAAGTTTACATAAAGTGTGTCAGGTTAGGGAAGCAATAATAATACCAGCGAAATTTCTTATTAGTCGACACTTAGCGGTTGCGCAATTGTTTAAACTTGCAACGTCTATTCCACTGTTTTAAATTCTGTCCCAGTTTAGAAGTTGTATATCAGCCATAGAGTATTGATTTTATAATTTATAATTGTGCAACAAGTGTGCAAGAAATTGATAGGAACTTTCGTAATTTGAAATCGTAAATTTCCAATGTTGTGCAATTTGTGTGATGTTCAAAGAACAGGTTAGGGATTGTTAGCGGAAAGTATTAAGAAATTCAAGGGATTATTTGCGGTCGTAGCAGAACTGTCTTCTGATTTTTTGGAGAAGAAGAAATTATTTACCTGTTGTGTAAGGAATCTTCTGATAGAAATTTAAATAATATACCGGTCGGTGGGTCTAACAAAATTTAAGGAAAGCTGTGCATTAAAGACTGGAAAGAAAATCATTTAATCTATGATTTAGTAGTTTTGAGATACCCTTCTAACCTTTTATATATTTCAGAGAAGGTTTGAAGTGACCACCGCCGAAGAGAGAGAACATTGTATGTTGTTAATTACTTGATGCTTTCCAGGTAGGCACAAGTAAACGCCACGAGAACAAGATACTTTATTTTTTGGTAACTGCACAGACCATAAAGTGAGTGATTGTTATATTATATTTTGGCAACATATAAAGTACGGGTTCTTTCAGAGGGTTCCTCTTTTATGGTATATCTAATCACTTCAGTTGTTATCCTATCCATTTTAGTAACTCCCATTATAACTCTTAAAAACTTCATTTCGCTTCCTTGTACCCTGCTGATGTCCCACTTCCTCATTGTCCATGTTTCAGCAGCATATGTCAAGATAGGCACATTGTATGTGTGATATTACTTTGCTTCTCTGTGGCACATCTTTATTCCATATCAGGGTTCTAATGCTCCTTAGAACTGCCTTTGCTTTTGTTCCTCTTTCACTTATCTCGCCACCATTTCCTCCACATTCCTCTAATATACTCCCCTTGCTTACCTTCTTTAGTTGTTCACCTGACATCACAATTCCCCGGGTTATCCTGTTCTTCTTTCTGATTGTTACCATGTTCTCACATTTCTTTACATTAAATTTCAGGCCATATTCCTCCACACATCCCATACATCCAACTGCCGTTGCACTTCCTCTTCATCACCTCTCCAGATCATCAGATAGTGGTAATAGTTCACTTCCTTGTTTTAGTCTATTCCTTAGTTTCAGCCAATCAGTTCTTCCTTCTCCTATTTTCACATAGCTCACATAGCTCAAACCTTGGTACAGTTTCGTCACTCTCCTGGTGGTTTCTTTGGGAACTCCTCTCTTCTCCAAGGCCTTCCATACCTTACTCCCGTGTAAACAATCAAATGCTTTCTCAACATCGATAAATACCAAAAGTAGATCCTATCTATACTCATAATGTTTTTCCTGCAGCTGTCTCATAGCAAATGTCAGGTCAGACGTCGATCTCTCTGATCTGAAGCCGTTCTGCTCTTCCCTCTGCCCTTTTTCATGTATAATTTTCTGGCAGATCGAGTAAATTCAAAAGCTCTGTTGGATAACTAACCGCTTGCATAGCAGCAGACTTGCATGGGACTGCATCTCCTTTCAATGTTAGACTGAACAATATTGTTAAGTTCATAGGAGTCTTTGTTCTTGGTGCTAAAGATAGCTCGTTCACTCAGCCAATCGTGATTCTTATAATTGATTAGAAAATACTTTTTCAACCAATTCATTTGACGTAACTAAATTGCAGATCAACCGTCATCTTTCGTTTCAAATTTCCAGCAATTGATGCGAGATATCTCAGTTGGTCGATTGTTTTGCAGTTTAACACACATATTTGAAGTTAATTTCAACGTCTTTACGGGTAGCCACATAGTAAAGTATTTCAGGCAAGAATTTATTTCATCCTCTGGTGTCGATGAAGGAATTACAGAAAATATCTGCCTGAAATCAGCATGAAACATTAGTGTGTTCCCATGTGGCCTGATGTTTCGACGAAAATCTTGCAATGATCGATCAAGGGCCTCGAGCGATTTCTTGTGTGCCATTTTGCATTCATCCCAAACAATAAGCTTATATTTCTGAAATTCTCATGCCGTACGCTTTGGCAATGTGTCACGTGGGAGTTTCAATGAATTGCATGTTTAATGGCAATTTCAAAGCGGAATAAGCAGTTCTTCCACCTGGTAGCGATGTCGCAGCTATTCCGGACGACGAAAGGGCTAAGACTATGTGATTTTGGTATCTAATTGATCCCAAAATTACTCCAATTAGGAACGATTTATCAGTTCCTCCTGGTGCATTTTAGAAGAAGATTTGTCCAACACCGTTATTTACAGTTTGCATTATTTGATCATAAATACCTTTTCGCCCAAACGTTAGTTTAAAATATTTGACTGCACATAAAACCAAAGATAAATCGTTTTGTAATTTTGTTCACGACGCAATTTTACATCGAACGAAGCAGCGGCATATCGAGAATTTGTACGCAATATCTAAATTACTGAAAAAAAATCAAAGAAATGAAAAAAGAAAAATGATACTAAATAAATCAAAATGAAAATAAGAAATCACTCCAAATAACTGAAGAAAAAGAAAGCAATGTCAAAGAAAATAGAAAAATTAAAACAAAAAAATACTAACAAAACTAAAAATACTAACAACAATTGACATAGGTAACTGAAAAAAACGCGCTTATTCGAATATAAGGTTGTGTCAAAAGCAATAGGTGAAGAACATTCGAAGATTAAAGATTTCGAACAAATAAACATTTACATTTTTATTTATTTATACTGTAAATTACAGAAATATGTACCAATCTGTTTTGATTCAAGATTGGGTAACTGTTAATATAAATCAAATTTAAAATTCTCTTTACTATTAAGATTAGTGACGCCTGTCAGCTACTGAAATTATGGAAAATCATTATAAAGTGTTAAACTCGAAACGTTATGGCTTCGTTGTGATAGATAGTCTGATCTGATGACTGAGCAATTAACGTCACTTTAGTAAGGAAATGTATTCAACTCCTGGTCGAGTTATTCATATTTCGGTTTTAGGTGGTTTGTCGAAATCGCTCCGGGCGAATGTCGGGATGTTTCTTTCCTCCTCACCACGGATGGATAACTACCCGTTCCTTATTCTTCCAGCTCCAGTGACTTCAATGTTACCATCGATGAGAATAAATTTCAAGATGAAAGTATCTACATTGAATAAACTGCTATGATTGAATCATTACGGAATATTTAAACAAAATTCATTTGTAATAAAACAATTGCAATTCTCTGTTTTGCTCCAGAATTTGCTTGAATTTGCTTGTACAGTTCGGTGTGACTCAAATCAAAAGAAGGATGTAACCAACCCTCATTTGTAATTATACGCTAGTAACAACATTTCTTAAAGTTTATTTCAACAAATATCACTGTGTTGGAAACAAGAGGAAGCAAACAGACACAGAGCGAGACAAGAACGTAACTGTATCGTTGTTTACATTGACATAAATCTTCGCGTAGAAAATTGAGTAGAGAAAGTTACTTTCAGATATCTCAGAGCTAACAATTTCCATTGCAAGGCTAAGTTATGGCTTTGAGAGACCTATCTCCAACATTCTTCGTTTGGCGATGGCAACACAAATCCTAACCACCTGGCAACAATTTGAACTAACATGAAAGTCTGAATATGCTGATGGTGGAAGTAGACAGATACAATGTCAACCTGATGACAGGGGACTACTTCAACTCTGATACATTGATCAGCCAGGACATTATAACCGTTGGCACGGATAACAGCGGCGACGTGTCTTGGCATGGAAGCAATGAGGCCTTAGTAGGTAGCTGGAGGGAATTGGTACCACATCTACACACAAGTCACCTAATTCCCTTAAATTCCGGGGAGGAGGGTGATGAGTTCTGACACCGTCACATCCTAGATGTGTTCGATCGCGTTCAGATCTGGCAAATTGGGGGGGAGGCGCAGCACATCAATTGCAATTCACCACTGTGTTCCTCGAGTCACTCCATCACACACCTGGCCTTGTGGCATGGCGCAATATTTGTTAAAAAATGCCTCTGCCGTTGGGAAACATGGTCGTCATGAAGGGGTGTACGCGGTCTGCAAACAGTGTATGATATTTATTGGCCGTCATGGTGCCTTGCACGAGCTCCACTGGGCCCATGGATGCCCACGTGAATGTTCCCCAGAGCATAACTGAGCCGCCGCCAACTTATCTCCGTCCCGCAGTACAGGTGTCAAGGAGCTGTTCCCCTGGAAAACGATGGATTCCCACCCTCCCATCGGCTTGATGAAGAGGGTTTCGGGATTAATCACACCATGCAACGCTCTGTCACTGCGCCAACGTCCAGTGACAATGGTCACATGCTCTTTCAGTCGTGATGTTAACATTGGCACATGCATGGATCGTCGGCTGCAGAGGTTCACAGTTATAAGTGCTCGGTATACTGTGTGTTCAGACACACTTGTACTCTGCCCAGCATTAAAGTCTTATGTTAGTTCCGCCACAGTTCGCAGCCTGTCCTGTTTAACGAATCTGTCCAGCCTACGACATCCGACATCTGTAATTAGTGGTAGTCCCCCAACCCCTCGACGTTTGGACGTGGTATCACCTTGGTTTCGCCACTTGTTGAAGCCACTCATCACAGCACTCATCACACACATCCAGCATGAATTGCAAAATGAAGATCTCTACAAGAAATAACTTACTGCGCAAATTAGTTGGATCACAGTGGGGCAGTCAACCACAAACTATACGTACATCGGCAATGGCCCTTTGTTATTCTGTTGCAGAATATGCATGCCCAGTTTGGTACTCATCATCTCATACCAAACAGGTGGATGTAGCCCTCAATAACACCTGTAGGATAGTGACAGGTTGCTTAAAGCCTACCCCAGTTGATAGGCTTTACCAGCTTTCGGGCATTGCATCACCCAGTATCCGGAGAGAAGTGGCTGTGAACAAGGAGAGGACCAAAGTAGAACGGGAAAGCGCTCATCCACTGCACGGCCATATACCACCAGCCCAGAGACTCAAATCCAGGAAAAGCTTCCTCAGAACATCACGGGAACTAATTGGGTCACCTGAAAAGGCAAGAGTACAGTTATGGAAAATGAGGGTTCCCAACATCTCGGGACCACTGACAGTTGCAGAGCGCTTGCCACCTGGTCATGAAGAAGACTGGAACGTCTGGCGGTCTTTAAATCGATTGCGAACAGGAGTGGGCAGGTCCAAGGAAAACCTAATGAGATGGGGTTATACTGATACTACCAGTATTAAATGCGAATGTGGAGAAGACCAAACTATGAATCATATGCTCAAGTGCCCTATGTGCCCATCATCCTGCAACAACGAAGACCTGTTTCAAGCAACACACAATGCGATTGAGGTTGCGAAGTACTGGGCCAAGTGTGTTTAAAGTTGTTGATTTACAAAATGTATTTAACTGTGTATTTTGATGTTTTTGACACGAGAATAAATAAAAAGCACTCCTCGAATACCCGACAAGTCGCGCAGTTTCCGAAATGCTTCTGCCGAGTCTCTGAGCCATCACAATCTTCCCTCGGTTAAACTAAGATAGATCGTACGCATTCCCCATTCTGAACAGGTATAGCACGCTCACTGATACTACATGAACCGTGCGTGTGCCTGACTAGCAGTTATTTCTCGTCAGGTGACACTGCTATCGCCTGGACGGATTTATATCGATAGTAAGTAAGTAGTCATGATGTTCTGGCTGATCACTGTAGAATGAATTTCTAATGCGGAAATCGACCAGTGAACCATCCATATTCACGGACGAAGTATACCTTCCATTAAGCATCCAAGAATCACCCGGCTAGGTTCCGGTCCAAAGTCATCTGGGAAATAATGTTATATATTAATAAATAAAATGTTTACGAAAGCTTCCGCGGTCACTGTATGTATCATCTCGGTTCTCCGGGTGGAGTCGCGTCGATTTATTAAAGCCTAACGTTTCTGCCATCGTGCTGCGGCCTTCTTGAGGACTGCTTTGTCAGTTGCCGCTATCGCCCTATATAGTAGCAGGCGTGCGTAGCTGGTTCAGCATTTTGATAGCCGGGTTTCAGGCCAACTAAGGTGATATACAGTGTCCCTGTTAACAAAACAATTATATGTTCTTATTTTAACGGCTTCTGTGATTATGTTGTCCAAAAGTCTTTGACCCAGGCTAAAAAATTCTCGTTTCTTCAAATTTAAATGCCCATCTTGGAAACTGTGTTCGGTCACAGCTGATTTTTCTTCCTGACCCACGCGAATATTTCTTTCGTGTTCGACACACCGTTGGATTTGTCCGATGTAAGCACGACCACATTCACACGGCAAATAGTAAACGCCAGGGGTTCGTAATCTCAGGTCATCCTTAACGCTTCCAACCAAGTGGTTTAGTCAACAGCTACGCTGGATACAAGCTTAGTGTAGCCCGGAACACAGCTATTAATATGATGAAGCAGCAACGCTTCGGTAAGGAGCAGAAGAGTGGATGGCGTCATCGCGTAGGGTTGTCTTGTCTACAACCGTTGCCGCAGCACCAAAAATGTGTTGTACCGTTGGTTATAAATAAGGGCGGAGATGTACTCCAAAATGTAATATGAAAGTGACATTTATGAGCGGCAGGAAGTCCGAAAGCATTTAATTCATTCTATATGTAGATACTTCTAATACATTTACCGTTGAAATTTGTAGGTGGTCGTCGAACGAGGACAGAAACGTCATATTTCAATATATCTTTTAGCAGCTACCTTTTTCAATTAGATGACTTCGAATAAGACCTTGAACAACAAAACAGAAATCCGGTGCAATTAGATGTAAATTGCGTTTTAATCGATAGTTGGTGAGAAGAAACTGGCAATGATAGTAAATAACTATGGTTGTTGCCAGAATAAAATTTTTGTGTTATTTACAGGAACAGACAACGGGAACTTTGAACGAATACCCCGTCGCTTGGCCACAGCTGTGGTGTTCTTGTTCATCCCTGGATTACATTGTCTGCCGTTCACAAATGCTTGTGAAGGTGCCAATGATTGTCTGGGAGCGAAGTTAGCTACGCTTGCCGCTATCACACCGCATGGGAGAGAGACCATTTGACACTAAAGGCTGGTACCAAAATGAACACCAACGAGCTACCATCATCACCGCAGTGCAATCTACAAGCAATAAATAGATGCCGTACCCTGTTCACGCAGGAAGTAATAGCCACGTGGATAGAGGCGCAATCAATACTGCGGTGTCTCAATCCCAGCGAAACATGTAGGGATAATTACACACGTTACATCAGCACTAGTTTTAAAGAAAAATATTTCGTTGCTAAGAAATTAACCTAAAAAAAAATATGTAACTGTTTTCCTTTCAGATTTCGCTAATTGATTTCAATGAATCGCCATCAATATGGTGCAAGAGTAGCGATCTTTATAAATTGCAAGGATACACGTAATAGTAAATTTCATTAAAATTTCGGTGCAGTTTTTTGTTCTGAACCAGACATCATAGAGACAGATACATGAACCAATAATTCCCCCAAAAATATAATAAAATCAGTTTACATTATCATGTTGAAGTAATTATAATCGCGGTTACATTATTTCAGGGAATTGTACGATTCCAAAAACTGTTCATTTTCAAATACATATAAAAATTTGTGAGAAATTAATTTTAATGCATACTAGTTTCCCACTGCCTTGCGTATGGCCTGATAGAAATATCAGTGAAGGCAAAAAAATATCTATAAATGCAAAGCGTATTGAAATAAAGAAAGTAATTTACGCTTATTCACATTGTATGCTGTGCGATCCGTCACATATTCAATGACCCTGAAAACAAAAGTCTCGTCGACGTCGATATCGTCAGAGTCTGGAGGGCATTGGTGGTAAGTAATGCGGAGGAATTGGAGTTTTGAAGGAAGCATCCCGGAACTCGCATGGAGTGATTTCGGGGAATCGTGAGAAATCTAAATCAGGTTGCCCGAACTGGGATCGAACGCGTGTCCTACAAATGCCCAGCCAAAGTTTCAACATCTTACAAACTAAATTGGTGTCCGGTATCTATCAGTAGGGAAATCAACAAACGTGACAGCCATAAGAATACAAAAACAAGTTGCTCAGCGAAGAGAATGAAAAATGTTTTATAAATACACGGGATTTAATAGCAAATTAGATCCAGGATAAAATTGAGAGATATCATAGGAATACTTTGTAACAACAGAGAATAACCACGAATTATATTGGATTTAAGTACAAAATTGTTATAATTGGCGAGAAAACCCGATATACTGCGTCACGAACACAAACACTGCGGTTCCGCTGCGGAAAATGAACAGAACATTACAGTGAACCAAGCATTTATTAACATAAGAGTCCGTAGTGTCCAAACTAAACTTTTTGATAAATTTACCACTGCAAAACAGGCCGATCTACTTAATTCTAGTCAGGTTAAATATCAACGTACATATTTAAAGATAAAAAAACAAATAGCGATAATTAACTAGAACAAAAATGGACATTCTTGATTGTTCTAGACGTAACCCAAAGTATACGATTGATCATGTAAAATTACCCAGTACGTCTGTACAATCACCCGCACTTTAATCTTTATAGCTTGAAAGACCTTATAACTGAATTCAAAATTTAATTCCTTTGCGAAGAATTCTTGCAGATCTACGACTCATTGCGCTTCAGCTGCTTTCGCGTTCTCATGGTGACAAAGCCGGCATGGCTGGAAGCTATTAAGCGCAGCCTTCTGTATGAGGTAGAGGCACCAAAGCGTGCATAGAGTTCAATATCAGATTCATCCGTGCCTGTCGATGAAATGAAATAGTTCGACATCTTCAGACGTGCTTTGTTACGATCTGTGAACACTGGGTGCAGTGCAGCAACGAGAAACTATTCATTATAGTTCATAGCATCGTCTGTATATAAAAGCAGAGACTTTACAGAAAGCCAACACTGACACTCACGGAACAGTCTGTAAAATGATTTCATCACCCAGACTTAGAGTTGTTAACAAGAGAGCTGCTTCTGCAATCAGTTCTACAAGTCTTGGTGGCAAGTAGTCTCCATCAGATAGGAATCTTCATCTTGCTTATTAACGTATTTACAGAATTATTACGACAGAGACATGAAACTTGTCTCACTGTCTGGAGCCGCCCGAAGATCATACGGGAGCGCCAAGGAATCGCGGGAAAATTTCTCTCAATGGGCATTTAATTATCGTGACCGCATGAACTTAAATCCTCGCTTTCAAGAATCAAATGACACCACCCCGAACGATACAGAACAGTCACAAACACATCTCTAAACCAGGTAGACTCGCTCAAGGTTAGTTATGTTTTGATTAATGACAAACGAAAGGGCCAGGAATTCAGACACCATTTAGAAGGAAATTTAACGGAATCACTGGAGAAATATCACAACCTGGCTCGCACATCTAAGCAACGCTATTTTTGCCAGATTGTCTCTCAACGTTTAGGCTGAGTTGCAATCAATTTTCAGGAGCATTTTCAGTGATTATCGTTATCTTTATGACATTGGTACATTTTGATAACTATATTCAACTATTACAGTGGTATGAAGTGCAACTTAATAAAACGGGTTTCTGTTTCCTGTTTGATACATCTCAGCGTCAGCGTTTCCTCTGTCTTGTAAATTTGAATTGGAACGTGTTTGTATGTTTCCAAGTTACTCTTCAATGTGAATTTCAAAAATCTTACACTACAGTGACATAGTTTCACAGTGTTACGAAGAGGTTTTGGTAATATTTTCATTCTGAAAATTGTACATGAATATTGATTGCACCATATTACCGAGCGTGATGGGTGAGCCGTAACTCTCTGGCCTCGCATTCGGGAGGAGGCGGGTTCGAATCACCGTCCGGGCATCCAGATTTGGGTTTCCCGTGGTTTCCCCAAATCACTCCAGGTGAATCGGGTGATGCTTCGTCAAAAATGCCATGGCCTAATTCCTTCCCTTTCCTTGTCCCCACTCCTTTCCGGCCTCTAATGACATCGACGTTGACGAGGCGTAAAGCCGTAAGCAAAAAAATTGCACCACACATTGTGTTCCATTACCTCATAGAATGTATGGTTAATGTTTTAGGTGCCACTGAGTGTTAAGTTCCTTCATTTTTGTGGTCTACGTTATGTTTTCCTCTCTGATGGGCAGGCATTTGAAATGGTTTGTTTCCTTGTGTATAATTATTGTGTTTCAGTATAGCGCAAAGTGTTGGATTGAACAAATTTGTGTATTCATTTATTATATGTATTACCTTGTGCTTGCACTTTCTGTATGTGATAATTTTCTTGAAATATTAATGTCCGAGATTTTTTTATTGTTTATGATGAGTATTTCGACGTGCGTGCGAATGTCTGTCTATACGTAGCTGTGTTACAGAAGGTGTAGAGTAGATGGAGTATTTCTGTACTCTTAAATGTACTTTGTATCTTGTTTCGAATTGTCTACGTGCTAGAGATATAATGTACCTGATTAATTTACCTACTTAATTTACCTGCATAACAGTGGGAATACCGGGCACGTCAAAGCAGGAATACCTGGTGGTACAGTAGTACTAAGCATAGGACCACATCTAGACAGTTCCAAAAAAATAATTGGACGTGTGAGTAATACTGATTTTGTCATCTCATCCAACTATGTTATTTAAATAAGCAAATCACAATAACAGTTCGCCTAGCAATTTAGTTTATTATGTTTAATAACGTGGTGTGGTTTACTCGCTCTTCAATTTCTTTCAAGTAGAAATTTTGTGACTGTTCTCACCTATTACTGTACCAATATAAATCAGTAAACTAACTGCGTAAAAAGTGTTGAACCAATTCGGATTGTGTTTTCACTGTTTGAAAGACTGTTGTCTGACTTAAAATCTGCGGTGAATTTTACGATACTACCTGAACAGAGAACGGAGCAAGAAATAAAAATACAGAACAGATAGGGGCCACAGATCACACTGCAATCAGAATGAACACTTTTACCAAAGATCACACTACAACACAAACACTACACCCTTTGGATTCTATTACTATAGTTAATTTATTCAGTTCTCTGAAATATCGTTTATCAAAATACGTTAATAAAACTACTGAATCAAAGATTAATTCTCATATAAGCTAAACGAAATTGTGGAATTTAATTTACGGTAAAGATTTCAGATACTACACCACAAACGCTTACGGTTTCCTATTAGATGAAAACCGTAGCAAACGTATTACTAATCATACCAAGCCACACCCGAGTGAAGCAGCAATGTGTGAAGCATCGTTTCGGTACACCGTTAAAGAAAGCCTCCTGGAACAATTTTGATCATTAATGCACCAATTGAACAGTATTCTTGCCCATTTTGAGAGACAAAAAGTTTGAGTTTAAATGCCTCGTTATAGATCTGGAATAAAGGGACATTAGTAAACATAACTGCTCTTTGGGATCCGAAGTTTATTTCGTATTAAGGACTTGCCAGATTCCTCCTCATAAAGACTATCATTCAAGTAATAAAAAGGCAACTGCATACAAAATAACTGTAGCAGAAAATGTATTCGCAGATGTGTGAAAATTAGAGAACAGCCTCTTGTGTCAGGCTATCGTATAAGCTGCTTTTCAACTAGACCTTATATCTTTTTTATGTTAAAAATTTCTGGAACTGAGGCAGGCTGGCTTGCGGGAAAAAAAAAGAAGAAGACCGACGTCCTGGCGCCTGCAGACGGGGCACAGGCAGGCGATGACGTCAACAAATGTCTCCGCCTCTCCAACCACTCCCAGACAAAGACTCGCCATCACAACTTCGATACAGGTCAAGCTGTGTCTCGACCACAGCTGGTGTGATGTGGAGCTACATCTATGAAGTTTATACCCTAGTTTGTTTATATGACACTCCTATCCCCTCTACATAAACAGATTTTTTATCTTTGTAAGTAATAAATTACTTCGAAGACATAACATTAAAATAGATGATAAATCTAAAGAAATGACCCTGATTTACCACTGGTTTATTATATTCATAATTAAACCACTAATACGTCAGCAAAATCAAATTATAACCTACAAGATTACATAATGCTCAGGCATCAAATAGCAGTACGCTATTGATAAGTTAACTACAGCATTCCAAATTATTCAACTGCAAACAGAACTGTTGAGGGAAAATATCTAAAAAAAAAAAAAGAAGTAAACAGTAAAATAGACGTTTAAATTTCAAACTCTTTCAGGTACAAAAAGTAAGGTACAGTTAATAAACGAGTTTTCATAAAAACTAGAAGTTTCTGCTGTATGTAAAAAAAAAAATCTTCCTACTAAGGCAATTATAGTGAATCTTTTAGTTTCGTATAATGCACTAGGACTCAGTTTAAAGTAAATTTGTAAAAATTAATCATAATCAAGGGAAAGGGAACAGCTGCAAGCTGTAATGTCCTAGGCAAATAACCCAACATCTTAACTTCGAGACCAATCATAAATCGAAATAGCAGAGTGGTCTGGTGGATCAGTGGTTAAGGCGTCTGACTGGAGATCGAAGGGTCCCCGGTTCGAAACCCTGTCTCGGCGGGGATTTTCATTGGCCTTTAACTCGTCCTTCGCCTATGGCACAGTTTGCTGTGTAATGTGAAGTACGTCAGAACACTCCCGTGTTTCGGATTCCACGTTAAAGTATAGGTTCTCTATACCGGTAGGATTACCGGGTTAGTCTATAGTGCGCGTCACGAACGAAAGCAGCCCAGTTTAATGAGGCTATGCACAAGACGTCATCGCTCTGACAGTAGCCAATGGAATTCAGTAACAATCCAGCGCTTGTCGTGGTTACACGAGTGTTGATTGTTTGCTATGGCTGACATTCCTGTCTCTCTTAATAGTATTAGCACATAAAGCGCTGCTAAAACACATTACTTTTATTATCATTACACAGCAGTAATGTAAGTAGTAGTAGCGTAATTACTATACTTTCTTCCTCTCTCTACGTCGCTCGTCTCCTGCTGGAAATGCGGCAACGTCGTTTACCCTGTGTCCCTATATCTGTCTCTCTCTGCGCCACCCGCCTTCGTTCGTGACGCGCACTATAGGCGGCTACGATAGGGGCGAACTGCGCAGCGTATAATAAACCTTCTCACCAGGTCATTACGACCACTCGAGTTCACCTTTTTAATGGAACGGCGTTACTCGTTATCAACTTTACAGGGAGAAAAAACTGGGGAGGGGACAGAAGGAGGAAGGGGCGAAGTATGGAGGGAATATGGCCATGGCGTTTGAAGGAATTATTCCATCATTCGTCCGAAGTGAGCCCGCAAAACCACAGAAAATCGAAATCTAGATGGTCGGACGGGAATATGAACACGAACATTATCAGTTGCTTCATAATTAATCGAGCAATCATGTTTACGTGAATTTTTATAACAGAGACAATTCACAAGACTTCTACTTTGAAACTTCAAACTTTCGAATTCCAATAAGTTAAGATCCATTTAAATTTACAAATGAACCATGTTTATTTTAACCCTTTGTATATTAATGGCTGTGGAAAATGTAACAAAAATTATTGTACGCAACCACTTGATATTATTTAGATGTATTCCCAAAACATTTATCTTGATTCAGTGAAAGGGTATGTTATGATTTGCTGACTAGTCCCACTTACTAACATGCAGCGTTCTATCCAATGTTGTCCCTAATCAAGCGACACGCTCGTCAGGAACTATAAAATCCGTAAGTGATGAGTTGTGAGTGACTGTGTGTAGAGTGCTCTGCGTATTTAAAGGTGTCTAATAGGAGCACTCACAGTTATTAGCAGGTAGCCAACAAGAACTGACGTCAGTTCCGCTCGGCGTCATATTGATCGCAGAATTACTTAACGCATACGAGTATGATTCTTACACGGTAGTTCAGACGGCCTGAAGATGGTTTCCCTGAAGTATCTAGGCGTAACAGTACAAAGCAACATGAAATGGGATTTGCACATAACTTCCGTCGTAGGCAAAGCTAATTCTAAACTACGTTTTATAGGTTCGTATTTTGAGAAGTTGTAATGCTCATTAAAAACAAAAAAAACAAAAAAACAAAAAACAAAAAAGGAAATAGCGTACAAAACACTAGTGCGTCCGCATTTGGAATACTGTTGTGGAATTTGGGATCCGTATCGCAAGGGATTGATTGACACGTTAGAAAAGTACAGAGGAGAGCCACTCGATTCATGACCGCTAGTTACAGTCCTTACGTTAGTGTCTCATAACTGATACGTGGATTGGGCGGGGATTGTTTGGCGGACAGACGACGTCATTTTGGTTTGAATTTGTTGGAGAATATGCGAAAATCTTTAATTTACGAGTGCAACAAAATACTTCTTCCGCCAACGTATTTAGGTCGCAATGACAGGAGGGATAAGATTCGAGAAATAAGATGCCGTACTGATACTTTTATATATTCTTTCTTTCCTCGTTCTGTTCGGGATTGGAATGCACGGAAGTAGGACTGGTGCTTAGCACCTTCTGCCACCCACAGTAATTGTGAATTGCAGAATATAGATTTAGATAAAATATTTTATATTCTCCTCTTTAGGATCTATGAATGCGGCGATGCTGACTAACGATTGCTTCCCACATTAGAAACCATGGAAACTTTTAGGGGACTGCAACTTAAATGCGTAGGATCCTTTGTGGGAATTCAAAGGCGGCAGAGAAACCGAGAAAGAAAATACTATTGTTAAAGAACATTTAATTTTAGAATTAAATGGTTTTTATCTTTCTGCGCCAGACAAATGGACAGTTTAAGTCTAAATCTGTCGTAAGACAGAACTGGGATTCGAAAACTATTCGGGACCGTGCAGATTTAGATTTTTCTAGGTTTCCTGAACTTACTCCTCGTATACAGTACAATATTTCATAACAAAGGCCGTGATTTTTATCCTTTCCAAAATAATCAAGCCATCTATAAGCTACATAAATCAGAAATAACAACTTCAAGTATCTGATACGTAAAATATATTGTTAGAATCTCTGGTGTTCCAACCATTCACTGATTTAGGACAATTTTACAGATTTTCTTGTGTAGACGAGTACTCTGATAATACGTTTATAATCAAAAGAAATTGTTGCTTTGTTCGCTGTCACTGTTAATATACGAAGATAAATTTATTATAGCTCTATGGTTCATAATTTCAGGGAGTGGATTGGCAGAAAGAAACGAGAAGGTATTCGACAGAGGTCTTTTGAAGGAATCATCCCTACCTCCGCCTAGAGTAATTTCGTAAAATCATGGATGGCCGCACCCGAGTTCGAACACAAGACCTCCACCATGCGAAGTCCAGTGTAACATTTCACTCGACAAGCTAGGCTATGTATTTACAATTAAAGTTATAAATAAAGGTAGTCTTGCTACACATTTTTAAAATAACTTCTTACGAGAACTTACGAAATTCTGGGGCTACTATTTAACTATACTATATAACAAAATTATAGAAACGTTAAGGGTACATTTTGGAATTTCTGTGTGTAAGAATGGATCAATCATAAACCAACTATTTCAAAGAAATATCTTATGTCAAGTTAATGATAGCTTACCATATGCTTCGATGTGTTATCGACATGCTGAAAAATAATAACAATGGTCCCCTAGTATAAATATTCCATATTGTAATCCATCAAGCCTTTTCGCAGTCGAAACATATGCTGCAACTAAATAAAAATTTCCAATTCCTAATGAATTAAATATGAGTAAAACTAGTTATATGTTTTCTTCCATTTTCATTACGAGAATGTTAGGATGATTCTTTTAAAGTCATTGCCAACTGGTGTCCCTATAGGTTAGGTTGGATTAAAAGTGTCCATCAGAATTAAAATTTGTAAAAAAAAGTGCAGGTATAGATGCAAGTATAGCTAAAAGTAAATAATTTACGAATGTAAATAAACAGAATTATTATGTTTACCTCATAATATTTTATTCAAATTTTTCATTGATACACAATAATTACGTCGTTCGTATCCATTATTAATAAATTAATTATGATGAGTTATTAGTATGTAGATTACTTTTGTTCAATTCTCAAACCACATATTATTGATATTTGTCACTGACGTTGATTCATTATCAAATTTCGTGTAAAAGTTTGATAAATTCTTGGTGTTAATTTACTGGTCGAAGTAAAAACGATCGAGAGCTTCTGTGATCCACTTCATGAAGTGACGGGCTTTCCCAAATCACTCCAGGCAAATGCCGGGATGCTTCCTTCAAAAGGCCTGGCCGAATTCCTTCCCATTCCTTGCCCCCATCCTTTCCCGTCTCTAAAGAACTGTCTGTTAAGAGACGTTAACCAGTTAAAAAAAATGGTCACGGGCACTGCAAGTACTACATAATGATACTCGCTTAGAAGTATTTGTTATTGTGTAACTGTAGGCCTAAATGAAACATAGAAATTACATGTTCTGTCCATTTTGTTAATGTGGTTGTGTCATGATCTAAATTCGTTTGTAAACGTTAAGTTTATTCTTTTATTTTATTTTTTTTCCTTTACGCCATATGGAATGGGGGTAAGCAAATGGAAGAAAATCGATCATGGCATTTTGAAGACACTATCCCGGCATTAGCCTGGAGAGATTTTGGGAAACCATGAAAAACCGAAATCTGGATGGTCGGACGGGGATTCGAACCAGCATCCTCCCGAACGCAAGGCCTAAGTGTTACCGCTCACCCGCTTTGACCATTTTAATCAAATGAAATTGAACAATGGGCTTAATTTTTTTAATTTTATAATCTGCATTAACAGATTTTTCTTTTTAAAAATTTAAAATAAACAATATACTCCTCACTGCCGACAATTATTTTACAGTGAATTTGCGAGGTGTCAGTAAAAAAAAATCTACGTAGTCAGAAATTTTGGTTTTCACTACCTAATTCCAGGAAGCAGACTGTTGAAAGCCGTGCAGAATATATATTCCCCCAACTAAATTTGAGAATGAACTCGTAATGGAGTAACGTTGCCGTTGTAAGCCGTTACCTTTACCTGAGCGAACTCGAATGAAAGCTAGAAGCACGCAGCCACTTCTCTCTGGCCATCCGAGGGCTTGTTTCGCTCCCGCTATAAATAAAGCACAGAGCAGTCCACCAATACAGATAGCCAGCCAACCGGAGGAGAGAAAGAAAACAAAGCCTACAAGTGCTCGGTATTAATGACGCGGCAGTGTTGTGGCTTCTCGTCTATTGGAAAACACTCAGCTGTTAACCCTGCTGTCTATTTTGATGCACTACTGAACAGACTAGAAATATTACAAAAAGTGGAGATTAATAAAAGAGTAGAAAAATAATTACAGAAACAATCAGAAAAATAAGATTAAAGTTCTAAGGCTACTTATACATCATGAACACCTGTAGCTCAGCGGGAAAATAATTTGTTTCATTTTTAAATTTAAAACGAATCGTAGGATGTCTAAAAGAAACAAGAGGAGATTTTGAAAGACGTGAGATCTAGGAAGAGCAGTGTTCAGACGACTGAGTGATGTTGCGTTTTTTGTTTTTTTGGTTTTTTTTCCTTACGTTTGTGATGCTCCGAACAAACCCAGAGACTCCACAGGATGCTATAGGCATCAAGTACCTCTACACTCAAATGAAGGGGACTGGGGCCAGGAAACGGGAAGGAAATCGGTCTAGGCCTTTGAAGGAACCATACCGGCATTCGCCTACAGTGATTTCGGGAAACCATAGAAAATCGAAATCACGATGGCGCGCCAAATCACAGTACGTATCCTTACCAGCTAGCTATTTATTGTCGCAGGTGTCAAATCTCCCTAATAAGATCCTCGCCCATATATACAGGGGGAGGAAAAAATAATACGAACACCTGTGAAATAATGGAAAATCTTTATTAATAGGGGGTTGGACCACCCTTTGACTGGAGTACAGATTTAATACGAAGTGGGATAGATGCATAAAGGTCATGGACAATATTTAAAGGTATATTAAGCCATAATGGAGCCATCAACCCCCCCCCCCCCCTGCTTCAAAGTCGGCAAGAGGCATTCAGGATTAAACGCTTCTCTGGGCGTTCTCCAGACATAAACGCGTCCAGTTGTCTGAAAAAGGGTGAATGACGATTCATCTGACCATATTACCTGTTGCCACTGCTGTGGAAGCCAGCCTTTGTGATCTCTGCACCACTGGCGTCGCTTGAAAGCATTAGTTGCTGTCACCAAGGGTTTACGAATTGTTACTCTGCCATAAATGTTCGCAGCCTGAAGTTCCCTTTTGACAGTTTTTGTTGAAACGGGATTCTGGAGATGACTGTTCATTTCGGATGTTATCTCGGATGACGATTGCTTGTGTTGTGCTTTCGAGCTGCTATGTGCTTCAAGACCCGTCTATCCCTATCAGTAAGCTTTGACTTTCGGCCACTGTTGTGCTTTGAAGACGCCGTCTTACCCTCTTTCGTGTATGCTGTCATAACGTCAGATACCGTACTCCTTGTAAACCCTAAAAGGTTTGATGTTTCCGTAACCGATGCTCCACTTAATCGCGCTCCGACAATCATTCCTCTTTGGAATTCTGACAGGTCTGACATTTCAACTTATAACAGACAGTTCGATAGACTCATGCAACGCAGGTGACTGCTGTTGAGAGACTGATACCTTCCTCTTCACGCTCACTAGGTGGCAGACTTCTGTTGCAGGTGACGCGGCTGTACTGCAGGTATGAAATACGTCATACTTTTCACAGGAAATAATTACTATCTTGACTGGTTCGCGATGCAATTGTCGCAGGTAGGGATGGGCAAAATATATCGATGTATCGACATATCGATATTTTTTCTAAAAAATATCGATATTTATCGCCGATATATTTATTTTCGATATATCTGTACATCGATATTGTATTTAGTGTATCGCTTTTAAGTACCAATTCGATATTTTTTCTACGAACGCAATTCAGTATCCAATTTAATCGTTACATGTATATAGGATAAATATACGTACATATCCAATCTTCTGAAAGTGTCTTAAAAAGTGAATTCGTCGAAATATAACAGCTTCATCAGCGGTTGAGAGGTTAAAAAAAGCTGTTAAATTTTAACAACTTTACTTTAACGTCATTTTTATGTTAGCATGTAAGCGGTTATTTTATCTTTGTAGTTGAAATATTAGCTTTTCAACTTTTTCCATTTACGAATAACAATTAATGGGTTGATGAACCACAAGTCATTATGAATGACTGTTAATTAATTTTAATGTCTACAATCTAGTCTACAGTCAAAACTCCTTAATCGCAAGGAATACGTTCCGTAAATTAGTCGCAAATACGAGAATCTTGAATACGGAAATCTTGAATATGGAAACCTTGAATACAGGATGTTAGTTTATATAGGATTATAGGGAATACGTTCCAGGTATACAGAAAAATTTTGATGTAATGGAGTGATTATCGCACTTTGAACTTAATAAACCAATTCTGGGTTGCTTTAAATCCTCTTTCTTAAAGTTCATAGTTATGCTCTTTAAAATATGCATTAAGACATATAGCTTTCTCGTAAATTACAGCCCCACTAAAGAATACTTTCTTGTGATTGCTGTCTTCGATTGATGTAGTGAGAGCGGTTTTTAGTTTTTTAATCACAGACACCAATAGTTTTTACTGACAGTATGATCCTCTTCGAACGCCTCTCCCATGTTGGGTTGTAGGCGATTACCATAGGCGATGTATATCCCTCCAAGGAAAGTCCTAGGAAGATGAACTAGGGTGGTTTCCCGTTTCACCGAACGTGGTGGTGTAATGTTTAGCTTTCTGTCTGCACATTCTGGCATTCAGATTTGGGTTTTCCATGGTTTCCCATGGCCGAATTCCTTACCATTCCTTACCCCCTATCCTTTCCCGTCTCTAAAGACCTCACTGTTAAGAGACGTTAAGCAGTTAAAAAAAAAAAAATCCCCGTTTTCTTCCTCAGTGTGACAGTGCTCCTAAGTGTGTATGACAGTGACACTGTGTGGTTCAGTATAGAGTGTTGCGGATGAGAGATGAAAGAAGGGAGAGGGCTTGTTCAGGCCTACCTTTGCGAAACATTCTAAAGGGGGCGCCAAGCTTAACATTCCCATTCGACGGATGAATCACCAACAACATCGTATGCACTCGCACCATACGCCCAGCAGAGAGATTTGGTGATTAGACATTACAACTTGCTGGTCAAGCCCTGATGATGAATATCGTTGATGGAGTGTTAAGTGAAAATAATTCATTTGCAACACTCTACGATCACGTAAAAAGTATTGTGACTTATTTTAAGCAGTCTTTCAATGCTATGGATCTATTAAGATCTGAAAAAGAAGCATCTGGGGAAAAGGAAGGAGAGGTGTTGACTTTGACACAAGCTGTTAGCTCCAGATGGAACTCCTACTTTAATATGTTAGAACGATTTGTTAGACTCTCTGCAATTGTAGCTAAAATCTTAGCTACAAAAAGTCAAATATAAACACACTTGATATGGTTGCAACTTAACAGTTTAATGTAATACGTGACCTCATTGTCCTTGGTCCTTTCAAAGAAGCCACTGAAGAGGTTAGTGGTACAAGTTATGTGACTGCTAGTTTAGCCATTCCTGTTACAAATCTGATTCGACAAGTAACGGAACAAGCTACTCCTTCGACCACTTTAGAATTCACGGTAAAAGAGGCTTTACTCCAAAGAATTCAAGAGAAATTAAGTACTTTAGAAAGAAATACATTCCTTGCAGCAGCAACCATTTTGGAACCCCCTTTTAAACGTATACACTTCTCCAATCGGTGTGTCAAATGCTATATCTACAATAACTAATGATATTCGCTTGGAACTTATACGACGAGGACAACGTTCGCCAGAAGTAAGGTCTACAGCAGCAACACAATATATCGCAGATAACGTATCAATTTGGTCCACACATGAAAAGCTATCATCCCTTAGCACTACTGTTATGCAAGACATTCCAAGCTCTGGCTCAGTTCCTAATGAGCTTAAGCCGTATCTGGACCAACCATTAATAGACAGAAAATCAGACCCAGTAAAGTTTTGGGTGAATTGCCAGAGCTCCAGCTCGCTGAAGTACTTTATATGTCAAGCTTCTTCTGTGTCGTCCAAGAGAATGGCTCCTGCATTCAACTTAGCTGTACTGAACAATAGGAGTAGATTGACGGGGGAGCACATAAAACAGAGAGTCCTTTTGATGTCCATATCAGACGAATACTGGTTTGATTGGTTGAAAAAAAAATTAATAAAAGTTTGTATAATTTCTACCTGTGCCTTTAATTTTCAGAATTTTTCTTAAGTATTTTGATGTATTTTATCATTTTTTTTTTTTAGATACTTACTCCCTTTAGCCAAAAATATCGAAATATCGATATTTTTCCCCCGATATATATCGATAGTGTTTGTAAATATCGTTTCGATATTTATCGATATATTTTTTTTAAATGCCCATCCCTAGTCGCAGGGGTCAGTTTTTCAGAAGAAGATCCACCTTTACCAAATATGCAGGGGTTACTTCTTTCGTAATAGATGATTCACCCCCACTGAGTGAAACCGATCCAAGAGGACCTGCTTCAATATTTCCGGTACAAATTCCGCCGGAAATCACTATCCGAGAGAGAGAGAGAGAGAGAGAGAGAGAGAGAGAGATGTCAGAGGAACTCAGTCAGATGATCAGAGTACACAAGAAGAAACTAGTGGAACAAATGAAACAAGGAACCATACTAAAATATTAGCTTCTAAGCGATTAATAACTGGCAAAGTCCTTAATCAAAAAACAGTGCTGCTCCCATGCTGGAAACAAAACTTCTACTTTTCTGGGTGCTGATAAATTTTTATTTTATTTATTTATTTGTTAGTAAGAATGTTCACAAATAAAATAAATGTTGTGGACTCAATTGAAAGAGGACGTTGTTTGGGTTAGAAACATAAAAATGGGTTTTGGATTTTAATTCTGTTATACCCAAAAATCTGTCGTTTATTACTTCGGGTAGTTATTTATAGAAATGCGACAAGTTTTTGCATAATTACTATCATTTACATTAATAACGGATAGCGAAGGCAATGACGAAGTCCTTGCTTATATGCAATAATATTTTAGTCGTCGAAATTAATAATTTTCCACACCCCTCTTCTCCGACTATTGCATTTGTGCATCATTACCACACACTGTAATTTCTCTTCACTCAGTCAGCATCTTTTATGCTGTGATTAAAAGTAGATCTGTAGGATTTAAAGATACCTATACGCAAGAACTGACGGTAGTTTAGAGTCAGATGGAAGTAAAACGCAACGAAATTACTCAGACTTTTGAATAACTTCAAAGATGAATATAAAGTACTCCTTGATTATGTGAGTGAATTCAGAATGATCGCCTAGGCCAGTATTTGCAGTTAATAACAAAACAGCCATTTACAAACAATGTGTGAAATGTCATCGGTTTGAAACATTATTATATAGATTTACCTACACGATAATGACAAACATGTTTTTATGAGAAAGCTATCTTAATTTATACGTGCCGATGTTTAAAAATTTTAGAAAACTATAGGAGTCTTAGAACTATGAAAAAATATTCGTATAAGAAGCTCATTAGGAAAGACAGATAAAGTATTTGGAAAGATGGGGGATAGTATGAGGAAAAACTAAAAATTTAACAAGCCATAAGGAATTATTTTTCTCTTTGCGTCGTTTACCATCACTTACAATGCATTCATGCCTTTAGTCCTTTCACCAACTTCTCGTATTCTGGTGCTTCATTTACAGTTTTGATGCCATAAATACAAAGGAGTAGCCACTACCGAAAATAGTAAAATACTTGCTGCACTAGATCTAGAATAAGTGTCACCATCAATGTATAAGATTCGTTATGATTTTTAAGTTCTGATTTTATTTACGAAATTTGTTACTCGTAGAAGTTGGGAAACGTTCTAAAAAAAAAAAAAACTATTCAATAACATTCGGAAACGAAAAAAAAGAAACATGGAAGTCAATCAAAATGACTTTCTAACAAATAAATTGATATCTAAATGGATTATAATGTTTCCTACCCACCTACTACAATTTCGACGCTGATTGTTCGCATCCTGATAGTCTCCATTCGCCTTTGCAGAAAACCTCCTAAATCCGTAATCACGTCACCGAAGTAGCGACGATAGGATTAGAAGCGCCCCCCAAATCCCCCTAATTTAGGAGCTTATCGTCCTGCAGATAGCTCAAGGGTGATTAAGGACAAACTAACTTAAGGGAGGGCTGCGATTGTACGTTAGCTCCTAGAAGAAAGAAACTGGCCGTCTTTCCTGCGCGCAGCACTTTATCAGATCTCCAGCCAACCTTCAGACTGTGACCTAATGTTTCCAACCCAATAGAGCGACATACGTGGTGCCTGCGAGATCTTAATCTCTGTGCTGACGAGCGTTACATTATTCTGCCCCTTACGGTAAGATTTCTGGGAAACAAAATGCTGATATAACAGCGCAACGTCAGTTTTCTTTAACAACCGAAGGCCATTTCGTACCATATGCCGTCTTTAGGTCTTGTCAACAACACTGAAAAAAATAATTTTTAGCAGCTGATTAACACCAACCAGGGATAGAGGCTATTGTATCGAACTACAAAAACCGTAAGCCATGGTAGACGCCATTAAAGTTTGGAGAAAAGGGAGATACGATAATAAAGACGCTTATCACACTACATTTTTTGAAAGTGAAAACTACTATAAGCACACTTTGCGATGTTTCGAACGAGGTAAATCTAAGAGTTTGCGACTTCTCGTCATCGGCTTGCTATGAAGTGTTGCGCGTATGATGCGCGTGTTGGACGCTTTTTGGATGGGTAAAATCTTATGAATTCGTATCGCCAACATGCTAATGTCAACAGTACATCTGTAACTACTATACGTATGTGTATTGCGCTTGGACAGCAGTGAAAGTATAGATTATACTTTTTCTTATGGCTTTACACCTCGTCGGCGTCATTCGAGGCGGGATGGGACTGGGGACAAGGAACGGGAAGGAATTCGGCCATGGTCCTTCGAAGGAAGCATCCCATCATTCACCTGGAGTGATTTGGGGAAACCGTGGAAAGCCCAAATCTAGATGCCTTGACAGGAATTTGAACCGCCGTCCTCCCGAATGCGAGACCAGAACGTTAACCACTCACCCATCAAGCTCGGTGATTTTTGCCAATTTTTTTTCAAACAAACAGACAGTTTTAATCTAATTTTGATGGAACTTTGCATAAGTATACTTTGAAACAAAAATAAAAACACTGTACACGTTTGATTCATGAAATCCTCAACCCTTTTCCCCCTTCCCCTACCTTAATTTCTGTCAACGGTGTTCATACAAACCCACAGTTTTTATCCGATTTTGATAGCACTTAGCACACTTATACATCAAAACATGGCGGTCTGGCAGCTCAGCGGTTAAGGCTCTTCATTTCTAAAGTTTCTCTCTCCGGTCGCCAGTTCAAATCCCGTGATTATACGAACTACGCCAGGACGTTCTGTTGTTCTGATTCCACGGTAAACTGTGGTCCCCTGTGTAAAGGAATTGACCTTCCTGACTCTGACACAACAGCTTGGTATACCTCCTTCGGAAAGATTCAACCAACCTTCAGGTTGTGGACTAAGTTAGATTTTTAGTTTTTAAAGTGAAAACTTCTTTAGGCACGTTGGCCGATTTTTAGATGGTAAAATCTTATGTGTTCGCGTCACCGACATGCTAATGTTAACAGTATATCATTAGCGGTCAGGTGGCTCAGTGGTTAAGGTGTCTGACTGGGGAACGAAAGGTTCCCGGCTCGAAGCCATATTGAAATTAATGAGCAACAATTTTTTATAAATCAAAGGCCATCAATATAAAATAAAACCAAGAGCCTTATCTCAACTTAAAGACTTTGTACAACACGTTGGGTTATTGCCAAGTGACTAGTATCTAGCACCTGACAATGTTCACTAGATTCAAAATGGCCGCCACTGGTTTTTAGTTTCGTCAACGTACTGTCATTAATTCTTGGAATTCATGCTATACTGCAGCGTGAATATGAATATGAAGTTGCTTTCACTGGATGCAGCATGGGGAGAGTTGAAAAGATTATCAAGGAAGAAAGATGTGTCTCTGTGAAAGAAATTGTTTAACTGCTTAACTTCTCTTAACAGCGAGGTCTTTAGAGACGAGAAAGGATGGGGGGCAAGGAATGGGAAGGAATTCGGCCATGGCAATTTGAAGGAAGCATCCCGGCATTCACCTGGAGTGATTTGGGGAAACCATAGAAAACCCAAGTATGGATGCACCGCCGGGATTCGAACCGCCGTCCTCCCAAATGCGAGGCCAGACGCTAACCGTTACACCACCACGTCTCGGTGAAAGAAATTGTAATAGAACAAAGTGAAAAGCAGTAAATGTCGCAAGCTAATGCTATTGAAAAGTCTGTGTTCACTGCATACCAAAACAATGAAGTTACCGAATGTGGTCGGTGAGCGGTAACGCTCTGGCCTCGCATTCGGGAGGTCGCAGGTTCGAATCCCCATCTGGGCGTCCGGATTTGGGTTTTCCTTGGCTTCCTCAAATCACTCCAGGTGAATGCCGGGATGCTTCCTTCAAAAGGCCATGGCTGAATTCCTACACGTACCTTGTCCCTAGTCCTTCATCAATTCTAATGATCTTGACGTTGACAAGGGGCAAAGCCATAAGAGAAAAAAAAGAGAAGAAAGTTCAAACAAAAACCATTGCTCAATATCTTTTTCAGAGATACCGAAATGAAGGAGACGATTTTTTATAAATATTATTATGAAAGTTGATTCAATTACTAATAATTAAAAATAAAAAAGTTGAGTATGGAATGGAACTATTTGAATTCACCTACAAGAATAAAGCCAAGATGGTGCAGTCTTTTGGGATGCAGAGGGAGTGCATTACAGTTTGAATTTCTTGTACCTGGGCAAACCATTAATGCTGCTTGTTATGTGCACACATTTCATAAGCTGGTTCGTGCATTGCGCGATAAACGTTCTGGACAGTTCATCCTGCAAAACGGAAATACGATGTCTCACGTTGCTTGCTTTACCGCGGAGGAAATTGAGAAAACTGGAGAAAAATTCTTTAACAAAATACCTGGAGCCATCACCAGATTACAATCTTTTCAGTTTTGTATTGGAATAGATTTGAGACCAACACCACGAGTCGAGGAAAGCAGTTTGAATATGAAATGCATGAGTGTTTCCAGTTTGTGGCTGCGATACTGGATACCATACTATCGACCACATAGTTTTTTACTGCCCTTACAGAGCATTCGTTGGAACATATCGAGATTTCAAGTTTTGCTCGAAATCTACAAGGAATTTGATCAGACAGTAACACTTTCAGTCTTTTTTTTTCATACTTAATGTAGGGTTTTAGACATTAGTAGATAGCTCAACATGTTTCAGGAATGATGTCTGAAAGCATTTGTGGTGAAATCGACGAACTAAATTTCAAATCTTCATAGGTTTGTCTACTTGCCAAAAATTGTAAAGTAACGACTGATTGTTCTCTGGTGCTTATATTTTCACGCATTAGGGTATTTATATTTATAAAAGGGGTCACTAAGTGGAGTATCTATGCAAAACTTTCAGAATCTTCTGGCTCTAGGCTTCTCAAAAATGTTCATGTAAGACAACTTTTTCTTAATAAAATCCATTTATTCACCGAATATCTTCTTTTTCTTTCAGTACAGATTACTGTTAAAACGATGCCTACTTTTTGTTGCTTTGACATAAAAGGAGCCATTATTAAGCGGTTGTAACTAGCTGTCATGCGATGACAATGTAAACTAAAATTGGGAGCGAAATTGTGATGTGGGGAGGGAAGCCCCATATGTTTGCCTTGCTGATCGCCCCTGCAGATTGGGACCGAAATTGGCTCGTATTTATCCGCCTTTAGAGCAGATGAAACGGAATTCTGCCGAAAGGCTAGTTTCCATGTAGCAGAATGGAGGAAAAAACAAACAGAAAAGTAAAGATAAGCCTGTCGATTAAGCTGGTGCATTTAACTTGTTTACACTACTATAGCCATTGCTCATTACTTTCATTACTATTTTTTCGTGCAGCCTTTACGCGTCGTTGACGTTTAAGTCGTTAGATGCGGGGGGTGAAAGAAGCCAGGGAATGGGCAGAAATTCGACAATCCCGGCATTTACGTGAAAACCATAGAAAACTAAAATCTTCATAGCGGTACAGGGATTTGAACCGGTATCCTCCAGAATGCCAGACCAGAGCACTACACCTCTTTCACAGAGGTTGTTCATTGATTTCATTATGACCCTCTTATTATACTGTATATTTCTGAGGCAAAAAGTAGCGACCATTCCCGCTTTTGCTTAGAGCAATAGTGGTCAACGTTCCTACCGCCGGCCTTCCAGTAGGGGCATTATTCGAAGCTGAAGCAATTTCCTTTTTTTTAACTTAATCGATTTTCTTTAAAAAATCGTAGTAATATTTAAAAACATTTTCATCAGGTTTTCATAAACTTCTCCTCCCCCCCCCCCCCCCCCAGACAATTTAAATTTTTGAGAATATATTATTTGTATTGCTCACGCATAAGCTTAGAAGACTAAGTTTAGAAGAAAACAAAATGGGGCTATAGTGCGACCACAAACAAAAGAGCCTTTTTCCCCCCCCCCCCCAACACCACCACCACCCAGCCGTAACAGACAAGCAGTGCGAGTAGCCTAGGCGATTTTATTAATAATTAATAAAATTATATTTTATCAGACTTAATGTTTCTCTGTATGCAGAGTATAAATAAAACGTTAAATCTAACTACAGTATGTCTATTAAAAAAAAAAAAACACATTTTACTTCCTTTTTTTTTTTTTTTTTGCTGTCGTCAGTCTTTCGACTGGTTTGAAGCAATCCTCCATCCCTTCCTATCCTGTGCTTACCTCTTCACTTCTACATACCCTTTACAACCCACGTCCTCAATTATCTGCTTCATATATTCTAATCTCTGTCTTCCTCTACAGTTCTTACCTTCGACTGTTCCCTCCACTAACAAATTAACCAATCCAGCATGTCTCAAAATATGACCAACCAGCCTGTCTCTTCTTTCTGTAAGCTTCTTCCACAAACTTCTTTTCTCACCCATCATTTACAAAACTCGTTAATTTCTTACTTTGTCTTTCCACCTAATTTTCAGCATTCTTCTGTAGCACCACATTTCAAATGCTTCAATTTTCTTTATTTCCGGAATTCCTAAAGTCCATGTTTCGCTACCATAAAGTGCTGTGCTCCACACAAAGAGTTTTAAAAAGTTCTTTCTAATTCCTAGATCAATATTTGAAACTAAAAGGTTTCTCTTTTTCACGAAGGCTCTTTTTGCTAGTGCTATTCTGCTTTTAACATCATTCCTGCTTCGGCCATCGGTTGTAATTCCTAATTTATCAAAATTCTGACAAAGTATTTGGTAAGTAATTACTATTATTATATGCTTTTAATTGCTGTAACTCTGCTTTATAAATCTTATAAAATTACTTCCCTACTTTATAAATCACAATTACTGCGGAACCGACAGAAATAAAAGTGGTCGGTAGGTAAAAAAAATGTCAACTACTCCTGGCATAGAGGAACTGCGAAAAACTGCCTAAATACCTTAATTAGGATATACCACGCAGCGATAAAGTATTTAAACTCACACCAGAAGTAGCTCGTCTTATCCACAAAGAGTTTCTCAAAGTGGGGTACGCGAACCTCTAGGAGTTCGTGACAAGATTTACGATATTGCTGCCGACTGGGTATCTCAAGGGTGCAACACGCAAAATGGTGAATTGAGATTGAAAATGAGCAAAATTGTTTCTAAAATCGATTCAGCTTACGACAAGAAACAATACCATCCATAAAATTAATTAATAACATATTGCTCTATGTGACTGTATTACTTTTATTAGACAAAAATCCTTATTTAAAAAAAAAAAAAAAAAAAAATAAGGGAGTTCACTGTCGTTTATGAAAATTCATAGGGGTACGCGGAGTTTGAGAACCCTTGCTCTAAGCGAATGCCGGGATGGTTCATTCAAAAGGCCATGGCCGAGTTTCTTCCCATTCTTATACCCCAGTCCTTTTCCCGCTTATAATAACCAAGACGCTGACGAGGCGTATAGATAGAAGCAAAAATGCTATAAAGCAAACAGCCATGTGACCTAGACGCAGTATGATACTGTTCGATCTCAATGAACGGTAGTTATCAATGGTAAGAGGAACCTCCCATGCGGTTGATTTGTGCAGTGACAGAGATAACGCAGAAGCGGATGATTGCCTCAGTGTCACAGTGTTGCACGAGAGGGGTTGCGCGGTGGCAATTTGAATAAGAGGCTACCAGACGCACTGTCTGAAGATCCCATTAGGACGACTAGCGGAGACGAGGCAGCACAGTAACCCAAGAGAAAATTTCAGCGGCGGCAATCACAGGCCGGGCGCACAAGCGGACCGCCCAAAGAAAGCACAAGACAAAAGGGCGCCACAGACACAAAGACGCCGGAGATACTGCTCCGGGCTAGCTACCGACTCGCAAACAACATGTGATCTGTCTGTCGTGTCTGCAAGCACGGCTATCAACGGTAAGGCACGAGGGAAGGAAACTAATTTTTATTCAGTAACTATAAGTAATTGACTTTAACGTGAATCCAGTCTAAACATCGGCTCACAATGGTAAGTTAATTTTATATAATCTTCTTCTTCCCGTCCAGTGCAAGGCCTGGTGACCTGTTACGATCTCAGTCCATCTTTTTGGTGGTCTTCCTACATCTCCCCTGCCTCTGGGATAGTTTTGAGAACTTTTCGTGGGATCCGGGCCGTATTCATCCTTAGTACATGGTTTTTCCAAGATGTTCTGTAGGTTTGCACAGTTTGGAGAACTGGTTTTACTTCGAGTTCCTTAAGGATTTCATCAGATCTCTTTCTGTCTCGTAAAATGTAGTCAGCTGTTCTCCTCATAAATCGCATCTAACCAAATTTGTGGGGTTTCCAGGCCTCGCTGCCGTACAGTAAGGTAGGTTTAGCCAGGATGTTATATAGCCTGATTCTTGTGTGCCGTTGAACAAGAGATGGGTGAAGGTGCTATTTATTATTCCTCTAGCTTTCGTGAAATTCTGATTTTTTGTTGCATATCGGTTTCTAGGGTGTAGCTGAGGTTGTAACCTAGGTATTTAAATTCTGTTACTTGTTCTATGTGTGTGTTTTCTATTGAAATTTTATGTAATCCATATGTGAAAACAGCTATAGAAATGTTGCAGTGATTATGGATGCTAAGATGTTCTACAGTAAGAATAAGTAGAAAGTATTTATGTATTGAGAGCTAAAGTTGAGCAAACGGTCAATGGTAGAAGCGTAATCAGTGAACGTTGAATAAACTCAGGTTGCGCAACAGTGCCAGTAGCATCTGAAGTTAAGTGAATGTGACAAATATCAGAAACGGACTTCTGCTGTTCACAGTTGTTCGTTCCAAAGATAATATCAATCTGGTGTCGTTAATTTATTCTTCTCCTTTGCTCTCTCTCTCTCACACACACACACACACACACACACATAATATATATATAACCCTGAGATGTATTGTGTCAATTTAGATATTTATTAATTTACTACCCCTTATTAATTCACAACCAATTATTTAAATTTATAATATCTGTCACACTTAAAAAATGATACCTTCTAATAATATTAATTATTGATAATATCTTTGGCTAATGAGAAAACACTTTCCACTTTGTATATCAAATTTAACTGTGAAGAACACAAGAATTAAAAGGTATACATGAAACTAAGTAGACAGGGGTCAAACGTAAAATGGGGCTCTCTGCCGATTGATGATTTTGAGGATTCATGATGTTTCAATGTAAGCCGAAGCTGAGTCGACTTTTTGGATTATCTTTCTGAAGATTTTTCTTGGAAAACACTAGTTCATTAATTCAAGCGTTACGAGAGTAGAAAGACACAGTAGTTGTGTTCGATGCCGGATACCCCGATTTCTTTGATGTTGTAACAGCAAAACGATGTTTGATATACTCATCCTAAGTAAATTCAAAACAGCATAATAAACGAAGAAAACAAAAATTAAACGCGAAAGTTTTTTTATCTGAAACAACCGCTAGTGTCTTGTTCGAGTGAAAGAGCACTAAGCAAACGGAATCATTCAAATATACTGTCTTAGAAATTAGATTACTATAATCAACACCGATCATGGTGGTGTAACGGTTAGCGTTCTGGCTTCGCATTCGGGAGGACGGCGGTTCGAATCCCAGTCCGGGCATCCAGATTTGGGTTTTCCATGGTTTCCCAAAATCACTCCAGTCAAATGCCTGGATGTTTCCTTCAAAAGGCCATGGCCGAATACATTCCCATTCCTTGCCCCCCATCCTTTCCCGCCTCTAAAGACCTGGCTGTTAAAGAGACGATAAGCAGTTAAAAAGAAAAAAAAACTATAATAATCCAATTTATCGAAGCAGGCAGAGCACATTAGAACGGCAAAAGAGTGAAAGATTTATTACTGGACGATGAAAGAAATAGTAGGCCCTGTAATGCACATGAATCTTAAATGATAGAGAAATAAAACAACTGAGCAACTGTTAAACAGAGTACATGGTAGAACTATTAAAGAATCCTCGGTCCAGCCATGTTATCCAGAAAAATGTTTCAATATTTCCCGTCTCTTCGATCAGTATGAGAAAGCGACACTCATTTTTTAAACTAAATCCAAGTTCAAAACAAGGGTTCATATTCTGAGTACAACCTTGGAGGACGGAGCGGAGCGAAGATCGATTGCGTGATTGGTTGTTCTCGTTGCCGTCCTTTTGTGCGCAGAGGCAACAAGCCCGAGGCTACGGCCTGGATATTGCCAATACGCGCGATGATTCCGACTGAGGGGCTTATTCAACGTGCACCAAAGTCGCTGAGCGACCCGTCTGGCTCCCTCGGATCACGCCGGGGAAAATTAGATTCAACACTGCAGCGGCGTTGGCAAGGAGACTCGCTGGGTCACAGTGCGTATGGCCTATTAACCACACACAACATAACTACCTGTAATTCGACTGTCTTCATAGCTAGTCTGACAGCAAAGGGGTTAATTTAGTTTAGTATAATTGCAATGGAGCGCAAACCCCAGTGGCAATTTCATCCATTCTCTTGGTAACTTATTCCAATCCCTGACCGTCGTACCTACGAAAGAAAATCTTCCCACTCCCTTGTGTCTGAAATTGATTGCCAGCTTGTGGACATGGTCATCTTTTCTCTTCCATGCATTACTTTTAATTCTCCCACCAATATCATTTCACGCCTCATCACCATTATACGCCTTGTACAGACCCATGAATGTCTTCACCCACCTTCTGTCTCCCAATCAATCAAAATTCTGCTCTTTTATCATATCTGTTACCGATTACGTTCTCCGGTAATTTCCAGAAACAAATCTAGCAGCCCTTTTTTGCACCCTCTCAAACACCTGTATTTGATTCTCAAAATGTCGGTACTAAACTACACTACCATACTCAAGCAATGGTCTGACCAAAGTTTTGTAACCCAATTCCTTTACTTCCCTCGTACATCCCCTCATCATTCTCTCCAACAAGTGAAGGATTTTGAAACCTTTCCCTACTACCTGTCCTATGTGTCCTGATCACTGAGCTTGTTATCAAATGTAATGCCAAGATATTTACATTTCAAGTCTTCAGCAAGCATTTCTTTCCCCACCTTAATCAACCTTAAGTTTTTTATCTGTGTATCTAATAATCTGATCCTTCTATACATCTTCATCCCATGTTTACCAACCCAACTGGATATCCTGTCCATGTCACCCTGCAACTGCTCACAGCCCTCTACCGTTTTGATCCTTTTATACAGCATTACGTCACCTGTAAACAACCTAACTTCTAATAGTAAACCATCAACACAATCATTCATTAGAATGATGAATAGCAATGATCCCAATAAGCTACCCTGTGGCACTCCCATTTTCATTTCCACTTCTTTTGATGCTGCATTTGTTTACCTTGATCACTATATTTTTATACAAAATATAATTCATATATTCGTATTTTCAAAAAAATCTTTTGGCTTTACATTTTGTCGACCTCGATGCCATTAGAGGCGCGAAAAGATTGGGGGCAAGGAATGAGAAGTAATTTGGTCATTGCCTTTTGAAGGAACCATCCTGGCATTCGTCTGTTGTGATTTAGGGAAACCGTGGAAATTCAAACCCCCAACCTGTATAGCCGGACGGGGATTCGAACCCACGTCCTTCCGAATGTGAGGCAAAGGTGTTACCACCCACCCGTCAAGATCGATCACCATATACCCATAGTTGCACGAGCTTCACACCCTCTGTATCAACGCAGGGTACTATATCGAGCTAGTCTCTCATTGCAAGGGTGGTTGTTCGAATTATGTCTAAAACATGGAAGATTTGAATTGGGCTTTTTATTCGACCTATGATATTAGTAGCGTTTGCAATCCATAAGAATCCATTCTAAGCATAAACAACTAAACAATCAACCACACTTTACTACAGTGCGTTCAGTTAACACAGGCGGCTCGAGGTCAGTCTGCGCTATCCCCACTTCGCTGCCCTTACCCCTACAAGCGGGAGGGGAAATGAGGTGAGAAGCGGTGTAGGGGGAACATAACCTTGAGCCGCCAGTTGAGGATGAACTGAGTATAGTAGTTATGTGGTTTTATATTTAAAATCTCCTGTAAACGTGCCAATGTGGCTGCACTCTTTAAGGCGCCGCCACCCTGGATCTGGGAGCTACAACGTCCCAGGATAAAGTCCTGGTCCCCGCGAACCAGCCAACTTGATTGCCGTTTTTACGTGGTTTCCCGCAATCTTCTACGCGAATGTTGGGACGGCCCCCAATCTCCGCCTCATAAACTATGCAAATCACAAACAAAAATACACTTATCACACAAATACATAGTTACATGTTTCGCAGAAAGGTAGCAATACAACAGTCCTCCAATGCAGTAAATGCGCCGGATCTGACAAATGAAGTTCTATCTCGCATGTGGCATACGTCAACCGAGAGAAATGAATAATTTTCCAAAAGCGTTGAAAGAATTTAAAGTTGAAATTTGTAGTAGGCAAATGTAGGTTGCACAGGAAAGGAGAAAAACTGGGTGTGTATGGAAATTGCCAACGGAGCAAGCGCTCTATCACAATTAAATTAAATGTCCTCCCGAACGCCTATGCATAGGTCTCGTGGTTGAAAGAGCAGATACGAAAATTATAAACTACTCTAACAGGTGTGGATGATTTGAAGTAGTCAATTACACAGACATTCAGAGTTCTTTCTGTGATCTGCAATGAATTTCTCTTCCGCCGAAGTTATTATATAAAAACATCGTTATAGATACTAGTATACCAAAAACTCAAATTCTACGATCAATGTAAACTATACAAGGTTGAAACTACGACTAGAAAATGGTAGAAACGAATTTTTAGTACAATTCAAGTCACAATGTTCAAAATAATTTACCATTTTATGCTTTAAACGTAGTACTACAAAGGATCCCTGTACCGCAGAATGTTACGAAACTAGACAGTTCTAGCTACTTTGATCACTGTGTCATCGTGTCCATAATGTTGACGACATGCGCCCGACCTTCGTGCTTGACTAGCTGCGGTAGAGATGTTACTACGAAATCGACGTTATGAGAGTTATTTAACACCAAATCGATTGAGATAAGCAACCGCATAGGAATGAACCTAGTGGTAAGCGGCAGTTCCAGTGGAAACCGCATAAACTTTACCTTTATATATTGCATTTAAATTAACATATTAATTATTAGTTGTTTATTTATTCATATTCAGTCGATGTAGATGTTTTCTTATACTCTCCGACCAGAAATATTGTTACAGTAAACTAAGGAATATGTATCACATTAAGGTTACGAGCTTTATTTAATAACAAGAAATCTATTTTATTAAGCAACTGGAAGGAAATGAAATGCTAGATACTGCGCTCAACGCGTCATTTTTGACGGATTTAGAAGATATTGTTACAAGGGGTGATCAAATGAAAAGGTGCGAAACGACACGGTGGTTACTTTATTCAAAATATACACCATAGGCCTGAGCACAACGATCCCACTGATGAACAAGCCGCAGGATTCCTTGTTTCCAGAATTCCTGTGGCCGTGACGAGACCCAGTCCTTCACAGCGTCCTTGAGTACGTCGTCCGAGTTGAAGCGCTTCCCTTTCAGGTGTTTCTTCAGTGGACCAAACACATGGAAATCGCAGGGCGACATGTCCGGACTGTAGGGCGCATAGTTCAACGTCTCCCACTTGAACTTGGCCAGTTCCATGTGTGTGGCTCTGGAGACGTGTGGACGCGCGTTATCATGGAGCAGAACCACACCCTCCGTGAGCAGCCCCGGTCTTTTGTTCTTGATGGACCTGCGTAGGCGTCGGAGTGTCTCACAGTACACATCCCCCACCTGTACGCCATCCTGTCCTCACACGAACTGCCACATCATTTGGACGCCGCTTTTGATAAGAGCCTCTGCTCTCTACTGCGCATTCGGGCGCCCGCGTATGCTCCGATCCCAGTCATAGACTCCAATCGCATCCCGAGATGTCTCGCTACGTTCTTCCACAGCGGAATTTGCAAATATTTAACTGTTACGTTTTTACGTCGTTTCGTACCTTTCCATTTGATCACCCCTTGTAAATCTATTGGACCATAGCATCTGCCAGCAGTGTCATCCGCGTGGTCCTACGTGTACGCATTAGGTAAAGCAAATATTTAGATTTTCAACCAATATGAAGCCTGTGGATATGATTAAATTCAGTCTGTACTACAATTATTTAATGAATAACTGCTCAAGCCTCACATTTCACAGACGTATTTTTTTTTTTTTTTTTTAAGTAATTTTGTGACGTAGTGACCGACATTTGTCCGCGAACCGTGAAAATTGTTAGTAATTTTGAGGTGAACAATTTAGATAAGTATAGCCATTTTTTGTCTGTAAACTGCTGTCAGAATTTGAAACGCAACAATTTCTTATACACAATACAATTAAAAAATGACCACGGTAATATTTACAGAATTCAAAGTTCAAAATCGAAGGTTCCAATATTTACAGAATACAAAAATCAAAATCAATGATCCGTTATCACAAAAAAAAGTTAAATCTCTTATTTTTTTTTTACGGAACCAATGTTGTATTTTTTTAGTGTTTACTCTTGCTGGAGTATTAATCTTGATGCAGTTTGTGACCGATTGTATTAACACTCTTTGATATCTTTGATTTGTGTTGAAAATCTTTGATACATATCTTGTGAGATTAAGATCACATCATTTCTTGTCACGGCGAACAGTAACATAAGGTCTAAAGAGATAACACAGATTTTAAATTAGATCCAAAGTTTTCAAGCTCTGAAAAACCTATCAACATAGGTTTGATGGATTTTTCAGTGGTACCCTAAAAAAGATATCCACAGACAAAGCACGCTACATGTTTACATGCATAGAGATTGGTTAGTAAGTATTATATGGGGTATTAGTTATTAGCACAGTACCTAATAATCGACGCCCGAAATTAAAATTCAAATGGTATTTAGCGTAGTAAATCATTGACAAACTTGGGATGAAACTGCATAAAATCTTTCCATTACTTCCTGCTAACAATCAGCGACTCAGAGAAATCGTTTCTGATATAGTGACTACTGGTTCACGGTACTCAAAAATATGAAGTGGAATTTTTACACTATTACAATACTTTTACTGTATCCCACAAAATAAAATCTGTAACTTCCCAACATCGTACTGCTGGCGGGACTTATACAATATTCACACCTTTCCATCCAGGAGATAGGTGAAAGTTCACACCTGTGGGCGTATTACCATGTTAAAGGCAGAGTCTGTATCACATGGTCAGTGGCACGAGTTCTCTCCATCCTCCCACTTTTATCTTTTTCGTTTCAACTCTCTCTGCAACGTGGGAGAAGAAAAATTACTTCACGGAACCCTTTGGTATTTTATTATTGACATTTGTTTCCGCACGTGGACTGTGACAAAGTAATGAAATTATGCGCATACAGAAAAAACTTAGGCGGCACTCATTTAGAAATAAGCTGTAGAAAACAGTTTTATTATTTGCAGGTGAAGGAACCAATCTTTTTCTTTTTAATTCTGCATAGCTGTTTGACCCAGTGTTTTAAAACTGCTGCTCCTTCAAATTCACACTGAAAGAACGAAGAGACGTCAGAAGTTCTAATAATAAAACACCGTAATCAACAAATTTTTAACTGGTATTTTTTCCAAATACTGACAAAAGACTGCACAAGTAAATATACAGCGGCTGGACAAAATAATATGAACACCTGACATTTACATACTATTGATTTATTAATATGGTGTTGGGCCACCTTTTGCTCGCAGAAGAGCCGCAGTTCTTCACGGAATAAATTTGTAGAATGTCTAAATAGTTTCCAACGGAATGTTGTCCCATTCTTATGCCAAAACATTCGCCAATTGCTTCAATAACGTTGGAGATGGAAATCTGCTCCTTATTCTCTGCTCCAAAACTTCCAACAACTGTTCAATTATATTGAGGTCTGGCGATTGTGCTGGCCAGGGAAGATGTTTGATGATATTCTGATGCCCCTCGAACCAGGCAAGAACCTTTTTGGCTTTGTGTATGGGCGTATTATGATCTTGGTAGATGGCAGTGTTTGGCAGCATTATTCTAGTCATAGTAACAATTTCATCACTGAAGATGTCGAGATATTCATTCGCAGTCATCCGGCCAGTGATGTGAATGAGAGGAACAGCTGAATACCACGATATAGTCACCCAAATCATAACGGAACCTCCCCCAAGCTTGACTGTAGGACGCAGACAGTCCGGATCGTAAGCTTTTCTTGGTGTTCTCCATACATAAACCCGGCCGTTAGTATGAAACAATATGAACGAATATTCATCGGACCATACCACATTCTTCCAATCAAGTGTCCAGTTTTTATGATCGTGGCACCACTTGTTTCGCAGCTTAGCGTTGGTAGCCGTTATAAGGGGTTTTGGAATTGCAGCCCTTCCGTGAATGTTAGCCATGGTGTTTTTGTAGTAACACTTTTACTCAGGTGTGTGTTGATTTCTGCTGTCACTTTTGCCGCGGTAGTTTTGTGTTGTCTTGCCACAATCCTTTTTAATGTTCGCCGGTCTCTGTCGGTTAACTTTGGTTTTCGTCCACTGTTCCTCTTCGCCGACGATGTTTTACCATATTTTGTGAATGCTGTCATTACCGTGGATACTGTCGCACGTGAGACGTTAAACAGTTCAGTTGTTTTTTGTCACAGACACTCACGCTAACCAATCTCCAGCAATTTGCCCTCTTTCAAAGTCTGAGAGATCACGCATTTCACCGGTCGTTTGTTACAACCGTCGCACAACAAAGCGTACAGTACACCGACACATAACCTACTAGACCTGCCACGTCAACTATGCCGTACATACGCATCGCAGTATTCACGCTTACATAGTGGTGCCAACATGCAACAACCTGTACTCCATCGCATGGTGTTCATATTATTTTGTCCAACCTCTGTAACTGAAACTTTAATATTAATGTAGAATGCGTATGACATTTAAAATATTTTATTGTATACTACATGTTATAAAGTACAGTAATACAAGGAAATGGCCTCAAATTGTTCTTTCTTTTTTCTGGATTAGCCATGGTTTTTATGAAATTTAAGGAAAGTTAAGGAAATCCTAGTACCTCCCAGAAACAAATCTATTTCTTATACAACATCCTATATTTTTGGTAAGCATTATGTGTACTAAAAGACACACGTCATTAACATTTCAGTTGGTCGGAAAGAAAAACAAAAATGTCATGGAATCCTAACGATTCAAAGAATCAATTTAAAATTATTAAGAATAAAATGTGTTGTTTGATTCTAAACCTTTATGAGAAACTAACTTGCATAATATCCCTATTCATTACTACAGTATTTCCAATTCCAGTGCGAAGATACATTTATATTTCTTTTAAGAAAGTCTGGGATAAATCTTTTCATCTTGAATGAATTTTAGAACTATCTCAAACAGGATTTTCGACACAATTTTCAATGGCAGCGTATAGGAACCTATCTTCTTTAGGCACATGTTTTCAGATGGTAGTGTTTACAGATGCCGGCACAGTTGATTTATTCTTAATGATCTTTATACCAGTTCAACGGAAGTACACTGATACAACATATTTCGATGGTTGTAAATCTGATATTCTTTGCCGGATGAAAAATACTTTAGAATCTCTTTATTCAATCCCACTTTTTTTCAAAATACTCTCGACCGTTCCATATTCTCTACTGTTCGAGGTCTCCTCCTTTTTGCTTTCCTCTTATTTGTACCGGTAGCGTGCGAAGGATATTCTCCCTTACGCCCGTAGTTTATAACTTGATATTTACTTGGTCTAATCCCCTAATCCCGTCCTAATCCCGAGATAACGCTGGCTGCCTCCCCTTCGTTATACGTGTGTCCTACCTCATGCGTTGGATATGTCGCAGGTGAATCCAAAACCGTAAGCAAATTCGACCGTGTATTCAGGAAGCATCATGAAACTTTATTCAAAAACATTGTATAATCTTTATTTTTAATCTATTTTATGTATTTAGTACTCTTACTTTATGCATTTTTTGTTCGAAAGCATAGTTTTGATTTGATAAATAAGTTGTTAAATATAGGACTTCTTAAAAAAATTATTACAATGATGATATAGCTACGATGAAGATACACCAACTTTCCCACGACACAGGGATGCTGATGGAATAGACATATTCAAACACTGGAGTGTGGAAGATTATACTAAAATCAAAAGTTATAACTTTACTTCCTATTCTCTGCAGTATAAAGAAAAAGTAAAAATCCTTATACTGCAGAAAATACAGGGTAAAGTAAAATATTTGATTTCAAGTTTTCAACAGATCGATCTCTTCACCTCCTATGCAATTACTAAATGTTACTTTTTCATGTTAGCTGGCATTAAGATAATCGAAATTGATTCGGTCTCTTGACTTCATAATTTGGTTAGATTCGACTTAATTTCCTTTCAACAGAAACTCGTAAGGTTATACAAAATATTTTCAGACGTGATTATTTAACTGATTTACAGATTTATCTTTCTCTAAATAAATATAAGCCGAATTCGGGATTCACTATTCATAATTAATCTATATATTAGTCATAGTTGTCATGAACCATTTGCTGGTTTTTATAATGTGATTTTTTTGCTCACTAAGGAAATTGTACAACCAATCTATTTCCAAAAGATTTTTTTTTCCCCTGTCTTATATTAGTGAATGAAAAAAGTAACTGGCAAACAGTCACCAAATAATTAAGCCTGTAATCATCAGTGTATGTGGTGTGTTCCTATTTGTCTTCAAATTAGTCTGAATCAGTTCGACTGCCAAGATCAAGAGAAACCAGACTCATAGTTGCATTATGGCTCGCTCAAACACAAGACCAAAGAGGTAAATAATTGCAGGAAGAAAAATTTTTACGCGAACTGAAGCCGCCAGTAAAATATATTTTACGAAAAAGAAAAGTAAATTCTCTTATCAGTTCATCCACTCCATCAAAATTTTTTTATAAAAATTATATTTTATCGCAGTTTAAAAGTTAAAAAATACATGTTTCAACCTTAATTTTGATTCAGTTTTTGTTTGTGTTTCTTTACAAATAAATCTTGGTGAAGATGAAATATTTATTTTAAAAATATATAGACCTAAAGTAAAAATAAACAAAAATTTTTTAATCATGTATTGTATCTGTTTCTAAAACTCGTTTCTGGTTTCTAATTCAATTTTGAATATGTATGCAAAGAGGCATAAGTTCTTAATGCACTAAGTCTCCATTGATAAGTATCTGTGGATAACATATCTACTCCCCTGTTCCAAGTTATGAAACCATTTTAATTTTATCTTATTTTGTTTTGCTTAATGCTTTACATGTTGTCGACATCGGGGTCATTAGCAGCTTTAGAGGATTTGGGAGCAAGGAAAGGGGGGAAAAAATCAGTCATGGCCATTCCGAGGAAACCAACTTGTCATTTGCATGGAGCGATTGCGAGAAACAGTAGAAAACCGAAACACGGATGGCCGGACAGGGAATTGAACCTGCGTCCTCCCGAATGCGAGGCCCCAGCGTTCCAGCTCACCCACCAGACTCAGCGATGCCAAATTAGAAGTCCTGATAAAAATAATTTTCATATGCACCTATCTATCAAAATTCATCTTTACACGTTCGTCTATCCACATACGAAAGTTAACTTCAAATGTTATTCACTGCAATAGTGCCGTAACTTTAAAAACCGAACCACATTGCACAACACAGAGATTCTCCCTAATTAGCCAATTTCCGCCCGCAATCTGCGCACAGTCTCAAGTTATATAACAAATTACTTTCTCAACAATTACGTTCTTGAGAAAGCCTCATTGAAGCAGCTCCCAGCCATAATACAGATCCTGCGCTGAAGAGACGAACCATTAAGACTTCCGCAAATAATATTGAGTACAATATCGTGATTATTTCAACGAAGAATCATTTTCTGAATCCCTCATTTAGAGTGGCTCGCTTTTATTGTTCAGTTTATAATTTCGGGTCCTTTAAGTCGGTGAAGCTACTGTATTTAAAATTACTGAAGCAACATGAAAAATCTTGCAGAGGAAGTTGGCTCGTAACTGTAAACGACTCTTTTTTTCTTACAGTGAGGCAACCCAACATTCTTCAGAGAGAGAGAGACAGAGAGAAAGAAACAGATACAGAGAGCGTCAAAGAGAGAGAGAAAGAGGAAACAGAGATGGAGCGCGAGAAAGAAAGGGAGACAATGAGAGAGAGAGTGCGAGAGAGAGAGAGTTGGGAGAGAGGTAGGGGTTGGCCTAAGCCCAGGCTGTGTAACTTGGGAAACAGGCCAGGCCAAAGCAGACTTCATGTAAAGCGGCCCGTCTGAGAACACGGCAGGTTCCTCACAGAGCTCCATTCTCGCGGATTTTCTGGTCCAGCGGCAGCCGAATCCACAAGGAGATTTGGTGAATGCTGAGCGACAATCCTCGGAAGGACACCGCGCCAAACAGAGGCGCTCCCTAAAGAACTGTACTCGGTCCCGTGTGGCGAGAAGTTGTATCAAAGTTTAGCCTCCGGTACCCTAATGAGCGTGTAGAATGTAATTCTAAATCTTATCTGAAGCTAAATTCCTATGATCAACTATATTCCTTTACTTCTTGCAATCGACCAGCTTTTTTAAGTGTAACTTCTCTGAGCACTGTAGTGTAAAATTTGTTAGTGTGACACGTTATTTGTGTATACGCCACAACGTTCTACGCATGCGCTCTTAACGACAGCTACAGTAGTGTCCGCTGTTAATCTCATGTTAAACAGTCAGTATTCCCCGTATCATTTTGAGTTAGTTCACTTCACACGTTACGTTTTTCTAGGCATGTATGTGTGTGAATATAAGAGAAATTCGGGACGGCGGTTATCCCCGGACATTTAAATTTCTAAGAAATCTACCACCCTCATCGGTAAAACTCTATTCTAAATGTGCAAAAACAAATGTAACTGAACTGTAACGTCACTGCCAAGTTAATTACACGCTAGTGCATGTTTTGTTCCTGGCAGAAATTTTTCGTTGCTTCGTTGGAAGTTATCAAGTATTATACATAAGTGTGTATACTTGTCTATTGTTTAAATCTGTAGGAAATTTGATGTTGTAAAAGTTTTTACTAGCATTTGTAACGTTTCTTACACAATTTGAGATCTGTGTCTAAAAATGTTGTACGATAGTGATCGCCTACCCCTGGACCCGAAAATGGCCGGTAACGCCAGACGTTGTTGTATGTTTTGAAATTCACAAAATGAAATCTTTACTGACTCTGGTTTTTTTTTACCATAATTGATGCCAGACGTTGCTTCGAAAGAAAATATTCCCAATCACTCTTCAGCAGCCCATTCTTCATCGCCAGTGCCCTTAACGCTTATAACTATCTTACACTGCGGCAGCTGAGGTATTGCCTTCGGCCAGCACGATAAATTTTATTGAAACAACTGTCACCACTTACTGGCGCTTAAAAAAAAAACGCTTAGTAACGCAGGCTTGAAATATCCGTAACTGCAAGATTTTTAACATCTTCAGCATATATAAAGGTGTAGAAGATGAGCAGAAAATTAAATGCAATAAAAAGGACGAAGAGAAAAAAACAAAGATAAACGCGCTAGAAAGACGTTGAAAAAATAGAAAAAAATAACTTTCCCAAAAAAAATCGATAAAAAAGAGACCGAATCCATCACATGTGGAGAAATGTTTGAAAAAGACTGTATTTAGGGCTATGATTAAAAAGTCTGAAGCCATTTAGATTCATTATTTAGATTCTTTAGATATCCATTATTATTGTGGTTTTTGTAAGATCAAATAGCGATTGGGTCACCAATAATTACAGTGTCCAGAGTTACTCGCTAACTTTTGTATTGCCAAAAAATTATGGTGAAAGTATTTTCAATTTAATTAGTTACGTAAATTTGTTGTGATTACTAAGTTTTAATTAATATGATAGCAGAAGATCCTGGTTTAATTTTAAGATTAAAATCAAGACAGAAAATTTGTTTATTGTATTTTTATTTGCAATTAATTTGAGCATCCGGGCCACCCTACCTTCCCCAGTGTGTTTAATGAGTGTAAAAGTCTTATAAACTGTCTTGATACTCACCAACACTGCGTTGATGTAAATATATTGTAGACAGTATTACACACATACAAGCACAAATACTGTTAGTTGCATTTTTGATTAGTTGCTTTTTGTCTATTTATATTCGTTAAATCTCGTTTTTATTACATTCTTTGATGTTGTGATAGAAGGAAATAAATATGTAATCACATTTACATCGCGATGCAGTGAATGTATTAATGTGATTGCGATAAAAGCTTTCATTTTCATACAGAAATATTAGATTTATAACAGAGGGAATGTGTTATTTTAGCTTACAAAAATTATTTTATTTCGAAATCAGAGCATTTTACCTCAATTTTAAATCTCATATTCGCTAGCATCTCATAAAAGATGTCTTTTCTTCTGTATTTGGTCTATTAGTTGGCATCAATCCACCATAACTGACTTTCCATCTATTTACCAAACCAGTTTAAAAAATCATCCACTTTGTAAATAGGTATCGAAAATTCAGGCAAAAGAACGCGGCAAGTAATGTTATTGGTTGGGGAGCGTCCATAAACCACGTAGCTCCACTTTGGCCTCCTGTGAACCCCCTCCCCCCATGTAGTCGAAAGTGGCAATTGTCTCTAACCCCCCCCCCCCCCCACCCACGTAGCACGTAACCTTCTTCCCTATCGATTCCAGAAGACATTTTGTACTGTTTTCTCTTGTCAGACTATCATAAATTACATACGGGGATAATTAAATAGCAGAAATAAATATTCACAAGCTGTTGTGTGTTCTGTATCTCATTTTAACTGTGACAAATAATATGAACGAAAAGCTACGTAGCCTGGCTCGGAACTCCCCCCCCCCCTTTTTCCCACGTAGCCCAGCTTAGCTTTCCAGCCAACCCCTCCCCCCCCCCCCCCCCCCATAGACGAAACCACGTAGTTTATGCACATTCCCTCGAATCCCAGCTCTCGAAATATCTTTCACCAACCACGGGGACTTAATTTCTTGTACAACAGATTAAATTAATTCCTTCAATAAACCACAGATATCACTTATACTGTAAACAACTGATAGACTTATGATGTCGATATCAGACTTGTATGCCATTACCGTATCTGATAAAAATCTGTGATTGGAGAATTTTTGAAGCTTACGGAACTAGAACAGCAGAGGTCAGTAAATCTTCATTTTGATTCATAACTTATGCCGCAAGCTATTTCATTGTGTAAAGTCAAAATGTAAAATTTTTACTGACTTAGAGTGGCGGTAATCTTTTTGTATGTCGTAAGCAATAGACTATGAGTATCAACACCCATTGGTCTCTCTAACAAGAAGCCAGTGTTTGTCGGAGCCACAATTATAATAACCGAAAACTTAATTACGAACACCCGAAAAAGAAATACAGAAAAACTGATGACTGATATATACTTGGACACCGGATACCGGATTTTTTTTACCTATGGCTTTACGCCTCGTCGACATCGACGTCGGGGTGGGGACTGGAAGGAATTTTACCATGGCCTTTTAGGGGAAGCATCCCGGGATTGGCCTGGAGTGATTTGGAGAAACCATGGAAAACCCAAATCTGGATACTCGCCGGACGGGGATTCGAAACGGCGTCCTCCCGAATGCGAGGCCAGAACGTTAACCGCTCACACACCACGCTCAGTAGTATTATTTCATCGTAAGGAGTGCGCACGCTATTACCCTTCTTAACGGAATCTGAAAAAAACAAAAAAAACTAGAAGACGACAGATGTTTTACAGAAATACTGACAGTCCACATCATATTCTAGAAGCTTACTGTCCCTTCTCTCGGATAATTAAAAAAATTTAAACACTTATATCGATATCCATTACTTCCCTTGAACCCGCTGCTGTGTCGTCCTAATACTATAAGCTTGATGTTATACAACAACATCCTACCCTTTTTGTTTTTAGTTATGTCTTTACGCTTCGTTGTCGTCGAGGTCATTAGAGATGGGATGGGGACAAGGAACGGGAAGGAATTCGATCACGACCTTTTTGATGGAAGCATCCCGGCATTTTCCTGGAGTGATTTGGGGAAATCAGGATGCCCGGACGGGGATTCGAACCGGCGTCCTCCAGAATGCGAGGCCTGAGCGTTAACCGCTCACTGCCATGCTCGGTAACAACATACTAGCTTAAACCAATTTCTGTAACTAAAGTATCTCTTATTTCACCCCACTTTTATCTTAAATTTCCCAAACAATCCAAAGATTTAATGCAACGTGTCACTGATAAAAAAAAATTATCGAGCTTCCAGCAGCGTTGAAATGTGTAAATGTCGATTGCCGAGTTTCTCATCCTCATATTCAACCATGTGAAGTAAAACGACGAGCTACAATTGTGATCGTGTGGAAAGAAAAGGAGGGGTGGGGTGGAATTCCTCTTCCACCGCGACTCAATCGCCAAAAGTTGGCAAACGGTTATTGCTGAACCTTGGCCAGTGGAGTCATCTCCGCTCTTGCACCTTTCCGACACGCTACAACACTTTGAAAGCAGGATTCCATGCCACGTTGCGTTGGTACCCTGTATCCGAGTTCACGAACTGATCAACTGTTCTGAACACAATGACACCAGAATCGACGCTGTCTTAAACATGAATTTTGGCTGCGGCTGAAGTCTCGTTTCTTAAAATTTTAAAGTTTGTCCATTCTGCATGCTGTGTTAAGCCCCCACTAACATTTCCGTCTGAGCTAGAAGTAATTTCTTGTATGCCCCACGCACCGTTGAAAATTACGTCGCTGGGTCTGTCTGATATAAGTTCGCCTAGATTCACATAGAATGATGTAAATTCCCGGGTCATCTATTCTCATATCGTCCTTCACACTTCAGACCAAGTTTCTTTGTTGGAGATATGAAGATGGTCTTCACGCCATCTTTGCTCAAAATTATTCCAATCGTTTATATGATACAGCTCAACATAGTAGGTTGTTATGGGTACGAAAATGTATCTAATGGTAACACGGCCCACTGTATTCTACGACAAGGTCAAGCAAACTGTTAGAAACGCCAATCGAAATCATTGTACGCGTTGGTTCTCTGATTCTCGATCTGTTCAAACTCTCTAGAAATGTGTTGAATGTATAAGAAAACGACATATAACGGGTAAACTAAATAGGAAACTGAAAAATCGGATCAAGCTGTTCGCTATTGCTGAAACATAGCTTCTTAGGCCCACAAATACTTCAAATGACGAAATAACGGTGTGGATAAAGTGGAAAGAAATATTCTGCGGCTTTAAATAACCATTGAAACTAGTAACAGGTAAATCTGGATACTGGCGCGGTTAATTTAAGGCTCTAGTGTTTAGACACGTTGCTGCTTTGGTTTTGGTAGTGAGATTGCACCTCGTGTGAAAAATCCCATTCATGTTTTTTTATTTGCTACTTAACCCGATAATATATGATTCGTAATTTGTCTTTACGTCTCCAAGCTTCTCTTCATTTTTTTTTTTTTATTTTTTTTATTTTGCTGTAATACTACAGACATAACTTAAGATCTAAATTTTTAATACCGGGTATGAAAAGATACGCAACGCATGGTAGTGAGTGTATATATTTTGATAAGCGCATATAATATGAGTACGTTTTAATAACTGACCACGAAAAATGAGAAAATTTCGGTCTCTTTGGTGGCTCTTTTGGTGTGGACTCTGGATGCAGCTCTTAAAATAAGAGCAAAATGAGCTTAAAAATTCTTTAAAGTCTGTATAAACATCGTTACCGCCTGAGAAGTTAATATAAAACGCTACTCTCAGGTATATTTACTTTAGACGTACCAGAGATGAAAAGAATATCATGGTTCGACCACACTCAAGTTGTTCTATACAAACCCATTACGCAAATGTTGCCTGCTGGAATAAATGTGTCAATAAATAATACAGAATATGCACTGTTGTACATGAATATATATAAAAAAAAGTTCTGTCCTGAGGCAGGTATACTTTAATCAAGTAACGGAAAGGTATTAAGGTTTTACTCCTCCATAGCAAATTTCTTGTAAAATTTATTTCTGATGATTTCTCCTTCCTTTTTCAGTAGTTGAAGTGTAAGTAAGTACCTGTTGCTGTTTTGGTGGATGACTGGTGTTTGTATGTTGTATAGTGTTATTTGTGTTGTGAATGCTAGAAGACGGAAGGTACAGGATGAAACCTGATGGCAGCCCATTGAATCCTACTCCTTCGAAAGACATCACAGTGGCAGCCAATCATAATGTCTAAATCCGATGGACGAATCGCCATCAGAAGTATCGTATGCCTTCACTCAATACGCAAGGTGGAGAAGAACTGTGCACCACTACACCTCCTATCCTGCCAGCAAAGTACCTGTAAATTTCTTCCAACGCGAGGAGTCGATCCAGATAACCTCGTGTCGGGCGCCGGACACCATCACAGCTGAACCAACTGGGCGATCGGATTAGCACATAATGGGTGACAAATCTCTTACTCAGTCGATTCTCTTACTTTTCAACCTCAGGTAGAACGAGACGTACAGTTAATTTAATTGTCATGGAGCGCTTGTTTCGGTGCGAATTTCCCTACACACCTATTTTCCTCCTTTCATTATCTCACTTCTTTTTCCCTGGACTAATTTCAACTTTAAATTCTTTTAGCCGTTTTTGATAAATTATTCATCATTTCTCTCGGTAATTGATTCCAATCTCTGACTACCTTACCTACAAAATAAAATCTTTCCACACCCCTATGACTGAAATCGACTGCCAATTTAATGTCTTTTTTTTAACTGCTTAACGTCTCTTAACAGCGAGGTCTTTAGAGACGAGGAAGGATGGGAGGGGGGCAAGGAATTGGAAGTTATTCGGCCATGGCCTTTTGAAGGTAGCATCCCGGCATTTGCCTGAAGTTATTTGGGGAAACCATGGAAAACCCAAATCTGGATGCCCGGACGGGGATTCGAACCGCTGTCCTCCCGAATGCGAGGCCAGAGCGCTAACCGTTACACCACAACGCTCGGTGAATTTGTTGTCATGATCATCTTTTCTCTTCCATGCACGCCTCAGAATTCTTCCACTAATGTCTTTACACGCCTAATCACCTATCTACGCATTGTATACTCCCATGATTCTCTTAACCTTTTTCCTGTCTTGCAATGAATCCCATTCCAGCCCATATCACTTACTCACAGTGTTCTGTGGTAATTTCCAGGGACAAATGTAGCAGCCCTTCTTCGCACACCCTCCAACTCCTGTATTTAATACCCAAAATGTGGGTCCCGTACTACACTACCATATTCAAGCAATGGTCTTACCAACGTTTTGTAACCCAATCTCCTTACTTCTCTACTACATCCCCTCAACACTCTACAACCAGTGAAGGTTTTTTAAACCTTTTCCTACTACCTGTCCAATGTATCCTGCCCATATGAGTTATCAAGTGTAACGTAAAGGTATTTACATAAGTCCTCAACGAGCAATTCGTTCTCCACCTTATAACCACAATAAATATCTTTTTTTTTTATCTGTGTACCAAATAAGCTGAATCTTCTTTTCATTTACCTTCATCTAATGTTTACCTACCCGGCTAGATATCCTGTCTAGATCACCCTGCAGCTGTTCACAGTTTTCTACCGTTTTGATCCTCTTATTCCTTTAAGTATCTTCTCCAAGAAAAGTGTTTAGAAAAAAAGTAACTTATAACAATACTGTATCCATGATCGTATAAAAAGCTACTGTAACAGGAAACTAGGGTTTTGGAGCATCGATCTGAATGATTTTCATCTACGTCAGTCGGGGAAAGTGAGGAGCAGATTCACCTTTTAGCCCTACTTGCCCATGTGGGCTGAGTCTCTATCTTAGAACAAGCGGGTTGGCTGTTTGGGCTGAAGAGGTTCTTGTAGGGTAGATGAGAGGCAGATGCTCCCTCTCTTAACCAGCAGCTAGATTTATTAAGAGCTCTTAACATGACGGCTTAATGGAGTAAAATATCCGCCCACGCCTAGCCTGCTCCAAGTTGGCGCCAACATCTCCAACCGAATTCAATCTTCCTTTTTGCGAGTCAGTGGAGCGATGATACAGCAGACAGATTGCTTCATACATAATACACCGAGCGCAGTGGCGCCAGTGGTGAAGGCAAAGATTCTTCAAAGCAGACGTCAAGAGGTATCTCGCAATTTTCCACTAGGGATAGCAGCTGCCGCCCACCTTCGCTACCTTGTTAGCGGGGCCTACTGAATCGTTCTTGGAGGAGGACTTAGTTCCTAAAGAAGTCGGAGAGGACATGCCCATATCAATTTCAAGACTCTGCGGATGGCCTTTCAGAATCGGTCAACCTCAACCGCCGAAGAGCAGTTTTATGTACCGAAAATAAAGTATCGGATTTCCGATTGACGGCGTTTCTGGGAGTGGTGCTGCTACTGCTGGATATGTGAGGTGGGGTGTATAAACACCGTCGACCACGGCAGTATTAAGGACTAATGCAAGGGACTCGTGTCGAGAGGTCACTACTTCGAGTCCAGCCTGCGAATTGGTAATTCAAGTGTTGTCGTCCATATTTGATTGAACAATTATTTCAGGTAAAATCGCTCAAAACTATTGACAACGTAATTTAAAACACATGCACCTGCCTGAATTTACTCATTAGAAACAACCTTAAAAATTACATATTGATTTACTGGGGAGCTTGCTTGAAGTAATGAAAGAAATGCTTGTTAACTTGACGCTATAAAAGATTTAAGAGTTTTGTAAAGGCATGAGGGAATAAAACAAGAAGAAACAGTCGCTGAAGTGTGGACTAATTATAGATCTGTCTCCTGTATTATTTCATACAGAAACAATATAGACATTAATAAATAAACAATATGCCACATTGACAATATCTTATTGTGAAATACATACAGTTCAAAAATTAAAAATTATCGACAGGAGACAGGGTGTAAGATCGAAGTTTTTCACGGCGTTGTGTATAAACAAATTCTCGAACTTCTTCCAGCCATTTAAAGATGTGAGAATAGTTTATTTAGGAGAAAGGGTGACAGCACATTCTTTTGCAACAAAAATATTAAATATATTTCATTTTGCATGTTGCGAGCTACGTTATTAATAGAAGTGACATAAAAAATTAAGAAACGTGTATTTTAAAATCAATCTGAATGTACACGGCGTAAAAAAGAAAGTAACGCCTGTACTAAATATAAACATAAAACCGTTGAATCCCCACCAAAAATCAATTAAACACACATCACTTAGATACCACATTTAAACTCTGATTTCATAGTACTGTGCCCATGATCACCTTTGACTGGGATGAATATTATTATCATTATTTTTTAAAAAAAATCACACTCTGCTTACCATATTCTGATTGACTGGTATGATTGCGATGGGAGTCAATATCCATGCACACCTTTTGCATTTCATGAATTGTTGAGGTAAATTTTTATACATTTTTCTCATTAATTTATTCCGGTTCCTCCTTTAACAACAAAAGAAAATTTTCCTTCTTCATTATAACTGAAACGGGCGTCGTCATCACAGTGGTAAACAGGAAATTGTTCCCTAATGAACGGAATTTAACTGGATCGGAACCTATAGTGACCCTGATGTTCAGCAATATTTCAGTTAGAAGTTCAGATTAATAATAAATATTAATAATCGGTATATATTCGTCAGTTCACAAATTTGCTAATGTAATTTTGTTCCTGTAGCGTTAGTGTCTTAACAATTGTCACTTGGTAGTAACTTTGGTCATCAAACGACGACAGTGTTCCAATGTGAAAGAGGGGTGTTAGGAAATTAACAACGAAGCAAAGCAACTTTCAACTGAATTTTCGTTAATCGTGCTTCAAATCTTCACAAAATACGGTAATCTAGTGTTTTGAACGCGTACCGTTCTAATGCAGTAATTCATGTAGATTTCCAGAAACTTTGACACCAGGGAGGCTATACGTCACCACATCACAAGTTTTCCAACGTTCCAAAAATTTAATAACCACGTCTGCACTACCACATTCAACCGCTTGACTATAAAATGCAAAAATTATAATTCAAGAGGTTTACAAAGATGAAATTCGTCTTAAATGGTATTTGCTAAGAAGTTTATATTTTTAAATGGCAGATTTACGTCCTGTTGACAGTTCAAAAAAAATTATGAGCCGTCTATTGTAAGAGAAAGGAGTATTACTATCCGAGTGCCAACTAATCTTTGTGAAACTGTTTGCGGAAAATATTGGTAGAATAATATTTTATTCGATTACTGAAACACTCTTTTTATTTTATGCAAATAACTTAATATTAAAGTGTAATAGCACGTGTTCTGCCTTATGGTACTGTAGATTCCAACATGGCATGTGTTTATACCTTCTCCATCACTAAACCCTATTTACTACGTCGTTATGACTTAACTTTTAGGCATTTCAGTTATCATACTTCATTTGGGATTTTCGATGTCCTAATATTCTTTTCTCGCTTACAGAACCTCCAAAAACATCCACAGTAAACCTTCGATGCTTTATCAGCTGGCTTGACCAAATATTATTTTTAACTGTCTTTAACATATTTCTCCTCTCACCATTTCTTCTTTTATATCTACAACACATCTCAAAGGCATTGTTTTCTTTCTTCGTCTTACCTCAGAGCCCAAGTATTTGCACTCCATGGTACCAAGCTCCAAACGATATATTAAAATCATTCCTTTTCTTAATCCTTTCACCAAATGGTCAAAAAAATGTTTTACTTTCCTGCGATGTGCTTTTTCGACCAACGCAAACCTGTTTATTTGTTTTCTGCTCTAATTTCAAACCTTTCTTCGATAGAAAAACAAGATATTTTAAGACGATGGAAAAAAATAAAGATAACATTTGTAACATAATTATTAATATTTTTCTACTTAATAAGTAATTAATTTGTTTAATGATGTTTTAATTATATTATATTTATAATTAATGCTAATAATTGTATTAAAGGGTTCCACAGTTTGTATAGTTGACTAAGTATTTATAGAATCTTAGTTGTTAAGTCTTAGAATAAAACAGTCTTTGTCTGCGAGGACGAGTTGTCGCATGCCGGAAAGCTCGCTCATGGGCTCCGCGAGATTTTATTTTGGTGAATTTTGTATTCAATAGTAACAATATTTTTTAATTCCGTTTGGAAAACATTAAATTGATCATCAGTGTCAATACAGGAGTTGGAGAGGGTGCAAAGAAGGGCTGCTAGGTTGTTTCTGGAGATTCCGGATATGATAAAGGAGCTGAAATGGGATTCATTGCAAGACAGGAGAAGGATGAGGAGGGTCATGGGAGTGTACAGGGCATATACTGGCGATGAGGCATGGAAAGATATTGCAATAGGTATGAAAAGTAGTGCATGGAAGGGAAAAGATGACCATGACCACAAGCTGGCACTCGATTTCAGGCATAAGAGTGTGGGAAGATTCTCTTTTTTAGGTAAGGGTGTCAGGGATTGGAATGAGTTACAAAGAGAAATGATGAACAATTTACCGAAAACTTTGAAAGAATTTAAAGATAAAATTTGTAGAGGGCAAATGTAGGTGGATGCAGGATAGGGGGAAGATGGGTGTGTAGGGAAATTGCCACCGGAGCCTGTGCTCCATTGCAATTAAATTAAATTAAATTAAAAATCATACTGTGTGTTTTGATTTCTTGAAGTCGTCATAAGAAATTCTTAGTATTGTGTGCATATATACTGGCACGATAACAGTTATTGGTGAAAAAACGTAAGAGCTGTTTCGGCTTGCTGTGTTCGTGGTGACAAAGTGCAATCATCCATAACACGCCGAAATCAATTAGCGGCTCATACATTCATGGAATCGAAAACCATGTGCGTAGGGAAATTGCTACTAGGGCATGTACTCCATCGCAGTTAAGTTTATTATTAATACTGGGATCAAGGCCCGTCAAAATAATGAGTTTATGTCAGTGTTAATTCATTTCTTTGGGTTTGCCTTATTTTTAAAAAAAGGCCATAACCTTGTTTTTGTACCGATGTAATGTCGTACTAATTTGGACTCCACCTTGTTCCCTTGCACAAGTCTCTTTATAATTAACATACAGATTTAAACGAAAAACAAATTTTTCTGTACGGTTATTTTCAAAATTTACTTTAAAGCGACAAAATATTAAAGCATTACAAAATCAAATTCTTAACTTGCTATAACAGCTACATCCATGGACCGGAAAAATATCGAAAACATCCACATCGGCTGACCATAAATTAACAAAAAGCAACTAATAATTAGTATGTAGATACAACTGAAATATATTTTCTCCGTGGTTGGTTTGCAATTTATAAAACATGAACAATTATGGTTCAGTAGAATAATAGCAACATCTATGGCCGTTGTTAGACTGCTGATTTCTTTATGTTCTATTTTTCTTAATATTGTTGTTTGTGTTTCTAACTATTGCAACATAAATGATTTTAACACGAAATAAATAATCACTTCTCTTACCTTCTAACAAATTCTACTACTTTCAATATTTATTACCATACACTGTTTCCTGTATATTGATTTTTGTTCCGCACCGAGCTAGGTAGGTGAGCGGTAACTCTCTGGACTCGCATTCAGGAGGACGCAATTTCGAATCCCCGTCCGGCCATCCAGATTTGGGTTTTCAATCGTTCTCCCAAATCATTCCAGGCGAATCTCCTTTCCCGCCTCTAATGACTTCGTTGTCGACGAAGTGTAAAGCCACAAGCAAAATAATAATAAATCAGCCTTCTTTACATGCATTAAAATTATTTCTCATGGATGTGATGTACTTTTCGCTCTTAACCAACAAAACGACGTCATTATCAAATAAAATACTCAGTGCTTTTTCCTCCGATCCTCACTTCTCTTTCACCATTTAGACACCTGTAAATATTTTAGTTAAGATAAGCATCATCGAAGAGCATAGGAGATTCACAGCAAACTTTGTCTAACTCTCTCAAATACTTTATCAGAAATTTTACTTCCCGACATCTTCTGATTTCAATAAACTCTCTTCATTAATCTTTTTGATATACAGTCATTTCTTCTTTATTAAACTCATCAGCTTGATCCATCCTTCCATATCGAAAGACTTTTTCAGCTCACTGAAAACAACGTTATACACTTTCTCGTGAAAAAAGGAAATTTCCTGTTCCAAGTAAAATTCGCTTACTGCACAGGGAGAGCTAGCCCCCGTTCCTGAGATCGAAGTCGTGTCGCTCCATATGTAGCAGTCTCAGCCTCATATCAGGCTTGCCAACATCCCCCTCCAGGAGAACCCCACAGTATCATGCTAAATCTCAGGAAACCACACACCTGGCACAATAGCATCTCTCGTTATTACAGTGAAGAGAATACAAATATTTACGCTGCGAGGTTGGCAGTTAAAGCGACAAACAGGTTGAGCTACGTCAACAGACTTCACTTTGCCGCTCGTGTCGTCAAAGATCTCATTTCCTTCAATCGGGACACTTTTAGCTAGGTATCAAGTCAGTCAACACCTCAAACGTCTTTTGTTGTATAAAGCTCTAACGGTTGATTTAACACCACAAAGTTCCTAACGGCAAAACAGACGCCATGAAAAACCGAAAGTACAAGAATTACACTACACTATGCGGTAAATCTGAACCACTTGCTGCATAAATTGTAACAGATATTTTTTTGATTAGACTTAAAAATTTAAATAGATTGTCGGAAGATTGGAACGCATTAAATTTAGAACTGATTTGAAGAGAAAATCCTTCTTCTAGACAGAAATATTGACCTAGACTTGGGAAAGAACATTTGAAATCTGGAGCGTCGAACACTGCCCTCCATGAATAGAAGTTTGAGCGGTGAGACGTCTAGAAAATAGAGACATTTGGCAAATGTTGCTAAAGAACAATGTCCAGACATAAATGGTAAAGTACGAAATGATCACTTTTGTGGATATGATTACTGAAGTTAGAATTTTCTGAAGGACTGTTAAAGATACAAAATGACCGCAAAACGTACGGAATTGTTAATTTATTAAACAGAGATTAGAAGGCAAGAACTACAAACGAAATTGAATATTAAACTTTTTGAGGCAGATAATACAGGAAGTGAGTTGTAATGGCAATGAAGAGATCAGCGCAGTATATGCAGAAGAGAACTACGACAGAAAAAAGGCCACTTCATAAAAAGACAGGAGGGAATATATGGACAGTTTCTACTCCTATTAACCAATTCTTGGTTTATGCGCCAATTATCATCAATGAATTTCATGACACTAGTAAACTTTTCATCAAGCTCGATGGGGACTAACATTCGGGAGGACGCGGGTTCAAATCTCCGTTCAGCTATTCAGATTTCGATATTCCACGATTTCCCAAAGTCACTCCAGGTGAACGTCGGGGCGATTCTTTCAAATGTCCTATGTCGAATTCCTTCCCGTTTTCTATCCCTGTCCTCTCCTGGCTCTAATGGCCTCGGTATCGACGATCTGTTAAGCCCAAAGCAAAAAAAATACGGCCACCCCACATCTAGGTTTGACGTTCGACCACTCTCCTATTACAAACGTAGTTTACTTGCAGTAACAAAGAATAATGTTGTATATACATCACGCAGTTATTAATGTGGCATTTACGAACACAAAATGTTTAATCTAAGCTATGCCATAAGTTAGAGAAACACGTTTAAGTCACCAACACAGAGTTTTTAGAGAGCTGTTTCGATCGTCATATCAATACACTAATGTAGAGCTGAAACTGATTCGGTTACCTCAGATATAGTTAATCATCAATACAAAATAAGAGGTCAGATTTTCCACAACGTCAATCACAATGTGACGTCATGCACTCTTCGTGGGAGCTACCAATGGTCAGAGATATTACTGTAACATCGAGATTATGAGCGCTATGTAATAATTCTATTCAGTTCTAAAAACTGCGAAGAAATGAGAAAGGAAAGTAATTATTTCGTTTAAATCGACATATTAATTATAACTTGCTTCAGGTTTATTTGTATACGTTTAATAAGGATATTTTCTTATACCCTGTTACAATCAGCTACGAAATATCTACAATATTATATCATTTTTAAAGATAGGAGCATTATTTAATAAAAAAAAATTAGATGAGCAACTGCGAATTGAGTTGCCAAAATATTGAGTTCAAAACGTTATTTTTGAACGGTTTAGATGCTAATGTGCTAGTAAAACAATGGAAAGACCAAGCAGTGAGAAGAGTAAGATTAGCACTGTCAAAATGAGAATAGGTATATATCAAATAGCAAAAATGACATGGCTAACAGGTTGATTACGTTTAAATTGATAATTTCTACATTTATAGGTGATATGTTTACCAACGAGTGTGTTAGCTGAGCGGTAAACGTTCTGGCCTCGCATTCGGGAGGACGCCGGTTCGAATTCCCGTCAGGGTATCTAGATTTGGGTTTTCCATCGTTTCCCCAAATCACTGCAAGCGACTGCCGTGATGCTTCCTTCAAAATGCCATGGTCGAATTCCTTCCCGTTCCCGCCTCTAATGACCTCGACGAGTCATAAAAAGAAGATGTATTTACTCATAAGTTCTATTTAGAAACATTTAGGTACGCGCGCGCTTTGGAAAAACGTGGTGACATATCCACTACATTGCTGCGACAGTGGAAATATATCTAAGGGGAAGTTAATCGTTAGTTAAAACGACAACGATCCGTGAACTGCGTGGTAGCTACGTAGTTTCCAGATGAATATCGTCAACCTCGATAAAACACCTACACATATACAGGTCAGCGAGTTTCAGCTAGGGCTGTCTGCATGGAAATTTACGGCCAACATCACACCGCCATAAAGCATAAAAGGGGGGAGCCTCTGTGAAATTTAAGGCCTCACGTACCAGCACCGACTTCACACAACCCGGCTTTCCAGACGGCGGCGTAAAGGATATGTAGCTACGGTAACTCCGAGTTATTTACAGGGTGCAGCACCAGGCTCAACAGTGCGTGAACTTCCTACGAACACACTGCACACGTAGCGACAGACTGTTTGCAAAGTGAGAAGAGGCGAAAAAAGCAACGAACAGTTCCGGTGCGAATTCATCCATTGCGCTCCTTTTTCAGTCCAAAATCATGTTTATACGTGTTTTCACTGTTCTTTAACCGTTTAATGCTTTATTTCTTACTATTTTACAACTTTTAAATATACACAATATCAAAAACACAACAAAACAAATTCCACACCTTCATCGCCACGTTACAACAATATTTTTTAAAGGTATTTTTTGTCAGGAACTATCTTTATTTCTTATGGCCTTACGCTTCGACGACCTTGAGGTCAATAGTGGCTTGAAAGAGCTGGGGATAAGGAACGGGAAGGAATTCGGCCACAGCTTTTTGAAGGAAGCAACCCGGCATTCGCCTGGAGTGATTTGAGGAAACCGTGTAAAATCCAAATCTGGATACCCGGATGGGGATTCGAAACCATGTCCACCCAAATGCGCGGCCACAAAGTTAAACTTTCACCCATCATGCTCAGTATGAGTTATAATTCTTTCATTCTTCACCAAAATCGATAAATGAGGTATGATTTTAAACATCAAGTTCTCTGCTTTGGTAATATCATTCAATAAGGAAAGGAATTTTTCGACATTCAACCAGTAAATTGAAAAATTATGAACAATTATATGCGATATTACAGAGTCAAGCTGCTAATCCTAGCTGACACTGATAAGAAGTGATCGCATTACCGCTAGATAGAAGCAGAACATACCACAGAAATATTCATAAACTGTGTATTTTCTAGAGCAAGGATGATATTTTTGTTTATAATTTTTTCGTAAGACGTGTGTGTTTTTCTACGTACCTATTTCAGCTGACAAACCATTGGTACTAATGAGACGGTTCCTCTTTCGTCCTAACCTCGCTATTCGTCGTATATAATTCGCAAAATTTTTCACACGGTTCACATATTTCATATACCAGCATAAATTCTCTAATAACCGTTGGAAGAATTGCTTCAAGAATTTGCACTACGTTCATAAAATTTGTAACCGTGAGATTTCGGAGAAGACACAGAAACATAATTTGTACTTGCAAAAGAAGTAGTACTATCTTGAATATGAGGATAGAATATTTATGATTTATTCATCACAAGACGTTGGAATTTATTCTAGCTTCTATTAAGCTAGTAGACTAATTTCGCCTTTATAAATGCAAGTAAATGTTTTGTAACTGATTTTCTATTTTAATGGCTTTTTGGCGATTTTTAAAACTGCTGAGAAATTATATTAATTATGATTCGTTCTGCTCAGGGTTTCGTTTTACACTAATTTCTATCACCTTTTCCTATGTGTACACAATTTGCAGCATATCTTTAAACGATTGAACTATAATGACTTACCTTCCCATGTTTAATGAAACCTCATCTTCAACGAAAATGCTAGCAAAACAGTTAAGGTTTTCAAAAGGAGAGAAACCGATATTAATTTGAAGCGATTAAGCACCACTTTGGTATCCTTCGAGAAACTGGTAATAACCTTTTGAAATTTACATCAGTCGCTTCGTTAACATGTCCTCTTCACGTTTTGCGTTCATACTATGCAGAATAGTTGCCAGGAATTTAAAAATGCCGAAATATAACATGAAGCACGGCGGTTACATACCGCCAAACGTTGAAAAAAATCAGTGACAGTCTCTTAAAATGTTGATTTAATCCTTTGTTGTAATGTTTCCTTGCCTTTTCATCTCTTCTCCGTTGTAAAAAGTCACAAAAGTTGACAAATAGACAATATTTATTCGAGTTATAATAAGGTGATGCACGCCCTCTTACATAGCAACGAAAAACCGAAGATAATCGATTTCTTCCATTGTACACAAATACGCCATTTCCGTGATATAATTATAATAATTGAATTGCAATGGAGCACAGGCTCCATTGGCAATTTCCCTACACACCCAACTTCCCCCTATCCTACACTCACCTACATTTGCGCTCTACAAATTTTAACTTTAAATTCTTTTAACGTTTTCGGTAGGTTATTCATCATTCCCCTTGGTAACACATTCCAATCCCTGACACCCTTACCTAAAAAAGAAAATCTTCCCACACCCTTGTGCCTGAAATCGAGTGCCAGCTTATGGTCATGGTCATCTTTTCCCTTCCATGAACTACTTTTCATACCTACTGCAATATCTTTCCATGCCTCATCGCCAGTATACGCCCTGTACACTCCCATGACCCTCCTCATCGTCCTCCTGGATTGCAATGAATCCCATTCCAGCTTCTTTATCATATCTATCACTGATTGCATTCTACGATAATTTCCAGAAACAAATCTACCAGCCCTTCTTTGCACCTTCTCCAACTCCTGTATTTGATACTCAAAATGTGGGTCCCATACTACACTACCAAATTCGAGCAATGGTCTTACCAAAGTTTTGTAACCCAATTCCTTTACTTCTCTCGTGCATCCCCTCATCACTCTCTCCAACAAGTGCAGAATTTTGAAACCTTTTCCTACCATCTGTCCAATGTGTCCTGCCCAGTTTAGCTTGTTATCAAATGTAATGCCAAGATATATACCAAGATGTATATTAACGCATAATGAAAATTTTCCAATATTTTTTCACTTGGTCCAGGCCGTATTTCAACCTAACCATGGTTTCTATGACAAAATGGAACTGTTAATGTTGAAATGATCCCTATACCTATAATTATGTGATTTTTGCTGTGCTGATAGCATTTCGCAGTTGCTCAGCATTTCACATTTCGTCATTTTTAATTAACTTTCTAGAGATTTTTCCACAAAGTATGAACGCAAAACGTGAGGAAGACATGTTGACGAAGCGACTGATGTAAATTTAAACAGCTTAGTATCAGTTTCTAAGGTTACCAAAGTGGTGCAGTCCCCGAAGATTTGAAATCGAAGATACTGAGGCGAAAAAAATTGTTTACAGTAAGAAAGGAAAGTGGATGTGATGGCAGTTTGTAAGAGCCAAAAAAGAGAACGTTATTAATGGCGGAAGCGACCTACCGCGGTAAGCTATTAATTTAAATGTGCCAATAAAACGCTACAGTCACAGCCTGGTGAGATTTTGTCAGCCGAAGGCCAGTTAGTCCCTAGTCCAATAGTATTTTTGCCAGCGGTGATAACTGGCAAGAATCCACGAGCTGTCCCCGAGCAGGCACAACAGGGAATCGCGAAAGGATGCCAACTAATTCTGTGTGGCGCAAGGATTAGGAAATCTCTCCAATACACGCACGAACGATCAGGCAGTGTTTACAGCGAAGCACAGAAACGATACCAACCCTAACAGACTCAATAAGTTTAAGTTTTTTAAGGTGACTTATTTGTTGCTGGGGGAAGATCCATATTTCTTGTAAAAAACAAATACCAAGATCATATCATCCCTCAAGAAGCATCAGGCATCAATTCACGAAACGTACAAACATCACAAATTATGGCATATCAACTAAAATTCATATTCTTTTTACATCAAAATTTACACCTTTTTGTTTTTATTTCTTGGATGCAATTACACTATTTCGTGCCAAAGGAAGAAAGTAGTTGTATGCAACCGATGTAAGCTTTATAGAAACATTTGAAGTGGTACTTGCTGTTTAAAATATACAGGGTGGGGCATTTAATATGTTTTCTGGAAATATTTCGGAAAGAAAGCATTTTAACAAACAATAACCTATATAAAAAATAATCGTTCAGTAGGGGGCTACAGTTATGTGATATTGGTTTTTTCACAGGTGGCGCTGTTGTCGTTACAAGGTCAACTTAATTCTTTTAAATGGGAACCCCTATATTTTTTTTTTTATTTTTATTTTATTTTTTTTTATTATTTTTTTTTTTTTTTTTTTTTTTTTTTGAAGATTCCGATTCCTCATGAAAAATAAAAATAGTTTGTTTAACTCACTTTTCTGTTAGCCTCACAGATGGCGCTGTAATCGCGAAAAATGAATATTCGCGTTATTTGTGTATAATTTTAATTATTGTTTAGATAATTACATGTAATTTTCATTCTGTAAACATGGAAGGTAATTTTAAAGGATAATGACGAAATTGATTTTTGAAATGCTTTTTCTTATTTGCAGCCATGTCTACAGCAGGTGCTCAAAAAGGTGACCATTTACTTCCAGACATTTTCTGACACACTTCGAGCTGTTCAGGCATCATTTCTGCAAAGGGTCAGAAAATTTCTGGAAGTAAATGGTCACCTTTTTAAGCACCTGCTGTAGACATGGCTGCAAATAAGTAAGAAAAAGCATTTAAAAAATCAATTTCGTCATTATCCTTTAAAATTACCTTCCATGTTTACAGAATGAAAATTACATGTAATTATTTAAACAATAATTAAAATTATACATAAAAACGCGAATATTCATTTTTCGCGATTACAGCGCCATCTGTGAGGCTAACAGAAGAGTGAGTTAAGCAAACTATTTTTATTTTTTCATGTGGAATCGGAATCTTCAAAAAAAAATAGGGGTTCCCATTTAAAAGAATTAAATTGACCTTGTTGTAACGACAACAGCGCCACCTGTGAAAAAACCAATATCACATATTTGTAGCCCCCTACTGTAAGATTATTTTTTATATAGGTTATTGTTTCTAAAATGCTTTCTTTCCGAAATATTTCCAGAAAACATATTAAATGCCCCACCCTGTATTTTGACCAGAATTTACCTAGAATATCACGAAAAATACCTCTCAAACACCTTGTAACCTCTGGCGATGTGAACAAGGCGTAGAACCATAAAAACAAGAATCCTCAGTATTTTTCAGTAGCCAGTGCCTGGTGTGAAAAACTTCTACAATGGCCCACTATAAAAAGTAGACAGTTTATATCAGAGACGAAGAAACACAATTTTCTAAGATATTAAATAGTAAATTAAAATATCAGCCTAAAAGTCTTTCAATTGATATTATTTTACTGCGAGTTTTTTCTTTACTGTGAGTTTTTCTTTCACATTAAGAAGAAGAGTGGGAAAAGATAACAGCAACATGGAAAGTCAGAAAGAATAATTTGGTGGTAAATGCGTTCGCAAACTATATAATGAAACACTGTTATTATTTTCTCCTTTCTAAAGTCAGATGTATCACTTTAATAACTAAGTTTTTAGAATTGACAGTACTCGGAAATTACAAATTACTTCACTGAACATTCTTTAAAAGAATCGTTAGGATTGATATATTGTAAAAGAGTTGCCAAACTCCACTGTTCAGTTCAGGCCCATTACCTGACAATTAATTATTATTATTATTATTATTACCATTTTCTATTATTACTACTTTTACTGTTATTATAACTTCTGTTATTATTTTCACTAAATTTACTATTGATTTTATTGTTATTTCTATTGTTGTTATAATTGTTTATAACTATTAAGCTTTGGAAAAAACTTACAATGCAGTAATTAATGCATAAACATTATTTTGTGTTTACTTATTTCTCAATTATTTTTCCAAAAATACTTTTCCCTTTAATACACATACATACTGTTGTCGTCGGAAATTTAAACTGAGAAACATTGCAGCGCCTTTCTATTTAGATTAGATTCAACAGAGAGCTCAGAAGTATTTGTTGATTTCTAAACAAACTTCAAGTAGCACATCTTTCCCCATTCACATCTTTTCACTCCTTCCAAGTGTCACTCATTAAAAAAGAAACTCATTAGCTACCCTCGTTACGGTAGCACTGAATGCACTATTTTCAGCGCTGGTCCAGTGAACTTAGCTCCACAATGCTGCAGCAACACCCACACACCATTTCCTGTTTGTGTTTCACAATGATCTCTCTACGTCTCCCACTATTTTGACGACAATGACGTCAGTGAAGAGCTAAACTAAGAGATACAAGTTAACACCGACATATATGCGCAAACTAAATAGGCTTGTTAGCAACTGATGTACTGTTACTCCGTGGATGAAATAAAATTTTGGGAAATATAATGCTTTACTATATATTTGTGGAAAACAACCTAAGTAATCAGTAAGTCCGTTCTGATCTTTCATTTCCAAGTTGAGTAACTCGATGTATTAAATCACTCCACGCATCTAATCTGAGTATTACAGTACGATAAAATTCCTATGAACAGCACTGTCTTCGAACTTTACCTTTAAGGAACGTGCTGTGTTACAAGAATCAAATCATTTCTAACAAAATATCGCTATTTTACACCGAAATCTGCAAACATTGCAGTGTTAGATGAATTCCTTTTATTTGGACTTTACGTTGTCGCCTACGATCGAAAGTGACTGAGGTTCCATGTGTGTTGGTGTGTCAGGCAGGGCTGTACCTTTTCTTGGAACAAGGCCGGACCGGTGGACACAATTAACAGTCAAACAGAGCGGTCGTTGCCAGCCGAGGCGGCAACCAGCCCGGGCGCCAAACACCGCTCTACCAAAAGGAGACCAATCAGGAGTCCCCAGAGGGCTGGTCACTACAGTAAGGCTAAACGCCTAGGCAATTACAAACAAAAAGTGGAGACTAATTCGTTAATTAACCTTATCACCTAAAAACTACAACCTAGTGAACATTTACTAAAGGTTCACCAATACCTTCTTCCATTACTTTTATTTTCCCCCCGCAAAAAGGCTTCGTGTTAAAACATAGCAACAAATTTTAGCCAATAGTTTAAATCATGTTTATCAGAGTCATTTGACTAAATAGTATGTAGAAATAAAAGTAATAGCAAACATAAATAAATCCAGGACGTATACTCAAACACACAATATATGTAAGTACAGAAACCTCTACCATCAGCAATTCTTCTAAATAATTGAGGATTAAAGGACCCATGAGCAGAGATTTAAGTTCTCAGTAAGCACTAAGTACTAACTTTGTACCGAACTTTTAATTATATACGACACAATCCCAGCCGTTTTTTCCCAATCAGCAGAATTACGTTGTCATATAATGCAACAACTTTAAACTTGAATTTACAATCTTATTTTATTTAGCTGTAATAACTAATGTTAAGGAATGTTGTAGTGAGTACAAAACAACCGATATACACAAGAAGTTATATGGTATTACCACAACCCAACAGACTGGTGATTAGATTTTATTTTATGAAAAACAGATGGGTCTGTCATCAGTCTCTCAGCTGGACTGATACTGCCCTCCATCTCCTTCTATCTTAGGATTACCTCTTCTCTTAAACCATCCCCTACGTTCCCAATTAACTGCTTCGTGTATTCTAATCTCTGTCACGGAAAATCATTCACGAAGTAGCTACCTGGAGGAACAATGTTAAGCTTATCGTAGCTTTACTAATAACAGTGTTCTCTAGGTACCCAAAAAATTTTCTAATGGCAAATAACTGGTTTGAGATTATCACGTCCACATCAAACTCTTCCATTCCATTCCTTGCCGGTTGACTGCCCTCAACGCATCACAAATCTCGATGCACCCGCCAAGTCGAGTAAATGGTGGCACAGGCTTCCCTTTTCTCGAAACTACTCGGGCCATTTTTGCACCTCAATTTCTTCGGTCTTAGTGATGCTACATGTCTCAAATCTCTATTATACATAGATATAAACAATATTAACAATTCCTGTTCTTAGTTTGGATTATTCATACATAAATACTATTATTTTTTCACTCACTCACTGATGATCATTGAAACTCTAAGGTACTTCCCGTTTCCGTAGAAAGCTGAAATTTGGTACACAGATAAAATTTTACTCCTATATTATGAGGAAAGTCTGAACTCTTAAATTTCCATGTATTCGTATTTCTATTCTTCTTCTGTTCAGTTTTGGTGCGTAAATATTGTTATAATATATGTAAGCTTAGTAAATATCTGATGTAGATTGTAAGAAAGACTCTTTGGTAGTAAGAGAGTATCTGTAGAGATGAATTTGGCATTTGTGTACTTGTAAAATAGTGGAAATAAAGCCTGAAATTGTAAAAAAACACGTGAAATCGCTTTCTACCCTAATAACTTTATACAACTCTAATTTTCATTATAAACGGAGCTTTCTAACTTTAACTGATGTGTTAAATTTTACTTTCTTCCTCTCTTAGTGAAGTTCATTTTTTTCCGATCTCGTCACCCCGACATCAAAATTCCACTGTACTTCCAGTAATCCTTGAAACAAGTAATTTTGTATACATATAAGGTTTCACACATCATAAAAATATCTAATATTGATGTTTTTACCCTTATTTATTTAATTACAGTCCTACACATGAAAAACTATGGCATATATTTTCAGGTTAATTGCTTTGCTTTGGATGAAGTTATACACAGGAGATTTCTATAATGCTTACAGATCAGCAAGTTTAACCAACTTCTTAAATTTTACTTGTTCCTATACTTAGTTTGGAAGTTCCTCGTTATTCACTTATGGTGATAGTTAAACCAGCGGCAATCTGCATTGCTCGGCTACAGCGCGCTCGGTTTGTTGTGGATGGTAACGTGTATTGATGTCTTCAATTCTGCAATGGTCTTCTTGACAGATTTCCAAATGGAATCATTACATTTGAGCGAAGATTCAGAACAAGCGACCAACTCACAAAAAGAAATGAGATTCCACAAAAACAGTTCTTGTAAAAATAGGCCAAGTCTTGTGCTTGTGCAGTGACAAAAAGTTATGAGATCTTGTTCTGAGCATGTCTATACTTTTGCAGGATGTATTAACTTTACTTTCTGAAACAGAATGATTTCTGTCGATGTTATAGATAATTGAGAATTTTAAAAAAAAATTCTGGTAACTTGTGCATTACGTATTTCATAATTTTTACTGAAATGGAAAACATAATATATATAATTTATTCTAAGACCTCTCGAACCCGAAAGATATGCGATGGAATCCTTGGCTTTTATGTAATAGCAAGTTTTTATAGTAACACATTTAAGGTATTTATACAGGTTTACGGAAACGTGGCGTGTATAATCGCCAAATCACCATTTTTTTTATTCTAAATAAACGATCTATAACACCGAGAGAAAACATTCTGTATCAGAAAGTGAATACACACTTAAAATTATGTACATGGCACAAAACAAGATCTCATAACTTTTTGTCACTACACAAGCACGAGACATGACGTATTTTTACAAGATTGTTTTTGTGTGATTATACTATTTATCAACGTCCCATTCCATAGCATCGGCCTCTCATCTTGCTGTCCTCGCAAGTAACAAATTTTCTGTAACCCAGGTCTGAATTGTCAATTTCCGACTACTTGAACAAATCTCATTTATTTACAATTCGGGCTAACTATAAATCCTAATCCCATGCTAACTTAGTCAACTATATCGATCACACGTCCAAAGCTATTCGTTTTAATAATGACTTCTGCTGAACAAGGTTTTCCTTCGCCATTTCTGCTAATAGCGACGCAACAGTTTGTTAAACCTATGTAACTTAGATTCATTAGAGTAAGTATGATATCATTCTAACGACATAGGCAGCGTTTCAACGGGTTTATATAATGGCAATATTTCCTGCAGGCGTGGAGTTTCGCTAACTGCTTGTGTGGAGGCTGGCGCAAAGAGTTGTAAAACAATTTAGGCGGTGAAGAGAACCTATCGGCTCATAAATGAAAAGCATTGGAACTTTTTGTACAGGAAATGCGTGTGACAAACAGCGGAGTGCTGTCCAAGAATACCTTTTAAGCGCAGTCAGTGAAAATAAATTATGTTCTATCATCCTCGCGGCAACATCAGAAAGCTATCAGGACCTCAAATCACTGTCTATAAGCGATAACGGCTTTAAGATCCTAATATTTAGCATGCGTGGCATCGGTAGAGAGGATGTCAGCCAAGCAGACAGTTTTAGTGCAAGATTCTGCTGGGATGGTGTAAATGTTGCCAGGTTGCAGAAAATGAAAATAGAGGACAACGTTGGCAATCCGTGGAGTTGGCTGATCGGTACATGAGGAGGACACGAATTTTCCTGATACGTTATGACAAGACATTCTGTTTTCGGAATTCGATCCGATATCTCGCAACGAGCCACCACTGACTCCAGACAGCTAGCTGCACGGCAATTTCAACTCTGATGCTGCGGGTTGCTGCCACGGTAGGCGCAGGTCCGTCGACACAGCCACATAACTTCTTTATAAAAAAACTGCTTAACGTCTCTCAACAGCGAGGTCTTTAGAGACGGGAAAGGATGGGGGGGCAAGGAATGGCCTTTTGAAGGAAGCATCCCGGCATTTGCCTGGAGTGATTTGGGAAACCATGGAAATCCCAAATCTGGAATGCCGGACGGGGATTCGAACCGCCGTCCTCCCGAATGCGAGGCCAGAACGCTAACCGTTACACCACCACTCTCAGTACCACATAACAGATTTGAGAATGCGCCTCTATGGAATCAACACTACCGTATGGAATGCCAGCAGTGGATGTGAGAGACATTGGTAACAATTATATACGATGTTTCAAAACTTTGTGCGGTCCAGTGATTCTCACGTGCTCCCAACAGAGTTAACTATTGAGCCTCTGAACATTGTAATATCTTCTAAATATTTTTAGTTGTAAGAAGATAATTTACTAATTGGTTAAATCGTCGATTAATAAATGTTTCTAGACACATATTCACTGATACAGTAAGATATGTGATGAGCAATTGGTACCTTCAGTAATTATAAACAAAGCAGAAGATCTCGTTAATAATATGGATAGGTTGAAGTCATAGTGGAATTAGTCACTTATAAAAAAAAAATCCTTAGATACAGCAACCAGATCTAGATAAATCAATCTGTTAACAGAAAATGTGAAGCAAGTTAGATTTTCACCCGCAGTCGCGCTTAACATTCCTGACCAGCTGGCAGGTGAAAAGTTTCACCAAATAGATTAATTTGTTTGCTGAGGATACTATAAGTAAAACTTCCGATCTAAACAGTGTCATGGAACATGTCATATTTAAAGAAAGGCAAGAAGCTAAAAAAAAGTAAACAAATCAAAAATAAATTAACTAGAAGTAAAAACATGCTGTATCTGGATGTATTACATGCTTCAAAAATTTCTTGAACTTGCGTCCTACACAAGTAATTTTATTTATTTTTATTTTTTTAAATTGATGCACCAACGATGCTGACAGCAGTTGAGTGTGCTTTATAATCAAAGATGTAGCCCAATTCATGCGGCCAATTGAAGCCATGACTGAAGAACAATACGTAAATATTTCAAAAGTATTCCCCATTTTCCACTGCGCGATAGATCAATACAATGAAATGAAGATTACTTCTAGCATTGCAGGTAAGTCCGAGAAAAAATGTTTTATTACAAACAGATAAACGTATAAACGTATTGCCAGCTCGAATATGTGTCATTATTGGTAGAGTCCAATTTATTAGATCCACCATTGAAAACTGATATTTTAAAAAGTCAGATTCATGTGCTAAACCCATGTCACAAACACTAATAATGTTATCTGAATATAAGCAAACAGCTTCTGTTTCATTCACATCTTCTCAAGATTAGGATAACGAAGACTAAGACAAATAAGACTGAAGGCACGACAAATTGACGTTGAATCTCATGGCACCTGTGAAGAGCTAAAAAACTAATGTGCTTGTGATATGTTCTAAATTGCAAGGAGTTATTTATCCCTAGTATCTTCTGAACGCCTCTTCTCAAAGGCAGGAGCCACTGTCAAACTAGGAATAAACTTCACGGAAAGGATAAGCAAACTACTGTTTTCAGGATATGTTGACGCTAAATATTTTGAGACATTTTTTTCAATAAACTACCTCATTTTATTACTTGATTTTGATTTACATACGTCTTCTTCTTCTATCTTTGTGCCCAACTCAGGAGCGCGAGTGAACTTATCTATAAGATGTGTTTTTCCTCTGTTCCCAAAATCTCTTCATCCTTTCGCTGTGCTCTTTCCTATGTTCTTTCGGCCAAGTGTTCCTTCTTCTAATATACTTGCTGTTAGCAAATTGCTGGTTACTGACCATGCTACTAAATCGGCGTCTGTTCTGTATGATATCGTCTGCTATTCCCATTTCCTCGAGATCCTTTTCGATTTCAGTTAGCCAGTTGTTTTCTTATTATTATTATTATTTTCATTGAAATGGCCAGGTTTAGAATTATTTTTGTTAGTTTGTTGTTACTCATTCTGATAATATTGCCGTAGAATTTAATTCGTCTTTTCCTGAATGTGTCTGAATTTTTTTCCGAATGCTGCTATATTTCGTGAGATTTCCTTTTCATTCAAATTCCTCCGGTACAAACTGGGCTAAAGATTTTCCTTAAAATTTTCCTTTCTTGTTTTTCAATACTTTTAATAAATGATCTGCCCCCAATAATCAATGTTTCCGATGTGTTTAATGCTTCCGGTTTGATTACAGAGTCTTAACTTGGCATTTCGGGATATTTATTTTTTGTTGTATCTGTTCTAGGTGATTCTGTAGGCTTTTTGTAATTTAGTTATTCTCTCCTTGTTTGCTTCACGATTTAGTCCTTCAGGTTGAATAATTTCTCCTAGATATCTGAAGTTAGTTACGTGAGTGATATTGCCAAATCGCGATTTAAAGGGTTGTCCATCTTGGAACCGTGAAGATCCTTCCATATAGTGGTTTTAGGATACCATATTTGGAGCCCACATTTAGCTGAAATTTCATACAGTTTTTCAAGGGCGTAGACTGCCTCTTGCCTGCTGTTGAAGAGAATTGCTATGTCATCTGCAAAGGCCAAACACCGCAGGTGAAGTTTTCTTTATGAGTAGCCTCCCAATAGTTATTCCTTTTACTTCTTTCCCTCAGGCTCTGATTACTGTACTTTGTCCAGAACAAGATTAAATAAAAGGGGTGATAGGCCATCTCCTTGTCGAACTCCTGTCATGTTCAGACTAGGACTGTTGATAATACATCGATATATCGATATTATTTTTTGAAAATATCGATATTTATGAGTGATATTTTTTAGGACGATATATCGATATTTCGATACCGAAATCTTGATATCGGCTTCGATATTTTTTTAAATCAGTTATCATTTTTCGTTTGCTCAGAATGACACTATGTCCTTCAAATTTCTGTTACGCACAGAGATCAGCAAGTAAATCTTACTACGTTTCTATAATTAATTTAAAAGTAATAGGTACCAAGTCTACTCAGATGATGACAACAGAGTAGGCAAGGCATCGCTCGCCCTGCACGAATCGAACGCGAGCCCATTGTTTGAAATGAGCGTGTGGATTGTCCAGGGTAGTCCAACTGGAAATTAGTGAGTTAGCAGGAATAGTTGGAAGTGTAAATAACAATTGCTAATAATAGTTGCTAATTCGAGAGAAAGAGAACAAGAAACTCAGAATAAGCTATCAACATACAAATCTAAATAAAATACCACCCAAAAAAAAAAAAATCATATGAAAAAAGTTATGTAATTTTGACTTGATAGCTAAACTTCTACCTAAATAAATGCCTCAACTGTATTACTTATCAATCTTAAAGATACAAAAAATAAGATTTGCCTCGAAGCTCTTGCGAGTTTTATAACTTTAATTAATTTTTATAAAACTTATGACACGAATAATGGTCAAATTAAAAAAAAAATCAACAATCATCATCACCAACAGAATCCATTAGAAAATGAAAACCTGATTAAGAACAAAATCATACGTCTATTTATCAGTGGACAGCCTTATTTTTGCAAGGTTTGATTTTATGAAATTACATTTATGAAAGTATCGATATATCGATACATCGATACTTTTTCCGATATATCGACAGCCGATATTGATACTTTTTAAAATATCGATATATCGAAAATCCGATATTTTTAAAAATATCAACAGCCCTAGTTCAGACACCTCACCTAAGAACCTTATTTTTTAAATAGTATATCTAGTTTTAATATATCTAATGAAATATATACAAATATCGTAAAATATCTAGCTGGTCAATATATTTCTCTCTACACAGGTTCACGTATATAACGAACTTTCAATTTAATTATTCAAACATCTTCACCAATAATATATATATATATATATATATATATATATATATATTTATTGTCATTTCATTCAACCCCCTTAATGGGGGAAGCGGGCTGGCAGCACACATGTCGTGCTCTTCAGCCAAATGATAATATGGTTTACAGTAGATTTTCGTAAAGGAATGTTTACACTTTTACAAAAATAATACAGTAGATTTGAATTTAGATGTTACATGATCAGAGTTGTAGTATTGTACAATATTTTGTTTGCTTTTCTTGCAGATTTGTGGCTAGTAGTAGGCGATTTTGATGTCATTCACAGAGTGGGGTAAATTTTTGTTCTCTTCTCTTGTTGAGGTATGGTAGGCGGTCGGTCTCTGTGCTGGGTTATAAAAAGGATATTTTGGAGGTGCAGTGTTGGTGGGATCTGTTTGTAACAGGAGGGGAGATGAAGTGGTTCTTTAAGTAGGCGGTGAGTTATTGGATTTTTGTTTAGAAGGCTATTGATAGCATATTTTAGCCGGAGGGATTCTATGTGGATCAGTATGTGAGGAAAACGCATTCTGGTATAAAGCTGTTGGGTAGGAGAAGGTAGTCTTATTCGGTAGGCGATTCGGAGGGCGTGGCGTTCTATTATTTGGAGTCTATTGTAGAAGTGATCAGGGGCGGAGAGCCATGAGAGGTGACCATAAGTTAGGATGGGGCGAAGAAATGCTTTGTATGTATTTATGATGACCTGGCTATGTAGTCCCCAGGATGTTCCAGTAAGTAATTTTAAAAGGTTTAGGCGGGTTTGGGCTTTGGAGTTGATGGTTCTAAGATGAGGTGTCCATGTAAGATGTCGGTCGAGGGTGATTCCTAGGTATGTAACTGTGGGTTGTAGCTGGATGGGATGATTGTATATAGTTATGTTAAAATCAGCGAGCCTGTATCTTTTACTAGTTTTTCCAAAAATAATGGCTTGTGTTTTATTGGGATTAATTATTAGTCGCCAGCGGTTGCACCATTTAACAAAGCAGTCTAGTATGATCTGTAGGGCTTTTTCCGACTGTTGAAGGGTTTTATGAACGGCGAGGTAGGCGGTGTCATCGGCGTACTTAAGGATATATGTAGGTGGTGCGGGAATGGGTATATCGGTTATGTACATGATGTATAAGAGGGGCGACAGGACAGACCCTTGGGGGACACCTGCGGTCATGGTGAAGATGCGGGAGAGAATGTTGTTTATGGAAACGAAAGAGGTACGGTTGGTGAGGAAGGTAGCTATTGTGCGAATGTAGGTGATAGGAAGGGCGAAGGTTTGCAATTTGAAAATGAGGCCAGCGTGCCATACTCGATCAAAAGCCTTTTCAATATCTAATAGTATAAGTATTGCTGATCTGTGGGTGTTGATGTGGGTGGTCAGAAGGTGCATAAGTCTGAGGAGTTGATCTTGGGTCGATAGGTTTGGACGGAAGCCACACTGGGCGGGGGATAGGAGAGAGTGTTGTGATAGATGTTTGTGGATACGTCGTGATAGTATGGTTTCAAATGTTTTGCTGAAGACGGAGGTGAGGCTGATGGGGCGGTATGAGTTCGGATCTGATGTGGGTTTGTTAGGTTTGGGGAACATAAGGATTTTTGAAGATTTCCATTTTGGGGGATAGATGCCAGAGTATAGTACGTTTGTATATAGATGAGCTAGAAGTTGATGGAAAGAGCGGGGTGCTTCTTTAATGAGGCGATAAGTGATTGAATCTGGGCCCGGGGCAGTATTTTTCTTCGTGCTGAGGACGGATAGGATGTCATTAGCTGTGATAGGCGTGTTAAGTCCAGTACGGCTGACGGTTTGAATGTAGTTGAAGTCGGGTAGGAGGGGAGGTGATGTAGGGTTGGCACGCTGTTCGATGATATGGGAGTCTGAGTAGTCGAATTTGGGGTCGTTTGGGACAGTGTGGATGGTTTCAAGTAGGTTGGCGAAGAGGTTGGCTTTTTGAGTGTTGTCGGGGACAGGAAGGTTGTTGTGGAGGAGGGGGTAGTTGGGGGCGGGTTTGAGACCAGTTAAGCGGCGGAAGGTGGACCAGTATTGGGAGGAGTTTTGCGAATATTTTTGGCTTAGTTGGTTGCAGGTGTCCCTCCATGTGCGTCTTTTCTGAGCGGCGATACAGTTGCGGACTGTTCGCTGGAGTTGTCGGTGGAGGGTGAGTAGCTGACGGTCATGGGTTCTTAGGTAGGTGCGGAAGAGGCGACGTGAGATATGAAGAAGTTGAAGGGCTCGTCTGGATAGTGATGGTTTGTGAGGGGTGATAGGAGTCAAGGGGATATGAGCGGCAGTAGCGTCTGTGATTGTACGTTGGAGGTATTCGGCGGTTCTAAGTAGGCTGTCTGCGTCTATGATATTTGGGTAATCTGTCGCTATCTGGTCGTCTATGTATTTCCTGTAGTCTTTCCAGTTGGTTTTATTGTAGTTTTGAATATATTTATGGGGTGTGGGGTTGGGTGGGTGCGGGGTGTGGGGGGCATTGTACTGGATGGAAAGCATAATGGGGAGGTGATCACTGCCGATTGGATCGAGGACATGAAGGGTGGAGCGGGTTAGTATATTGGGAGAAGCTATAACTACGTCAGGGGTTGTGTTTGATTCGGGACGTGTGGGTAATGGGATTTTAATGATGTCACCTCTCATGGCGGTTAGGATGTTATGAAATTGATGAAGTTCTTGCTGGGTGCGGCTATGGATATTGATATCTGCCATGATGATGTATGAGCTGTAATGTTTATCTATATATGATATAAAATTTAAAGGGAGGGGAACACCGGGTCGAATGTATATGGTGACAAGGGTGACTGTGAGGGATTTGAGAAAGACTGTGGTAATGATATGTTCAGATGGATGGTTGAGTGGTGGGTGTATTTTGATGGGGATATGATGCTTATAGCCAATGGCCACTCCCCCACGTGCTACAGGCGCTGGGTTGTCGGTTCGGGTGAGCTGGTAGGGTGACATACGGATGTGATGGTGGGGTTGGAGGAAGGTTTCATTGAGCATAAAGCAATGGATGTCGTGTGTAGCGAGGGTATGCAGGAGGAGGTTTTTGTTCGTTGGGAGTGATCGGATATTATTGAAAAGTATATTGTGGGAAAGTGGCATATTAGGAATAGTTCTAGTTGTGGAGTTGGTGGGTTTAGACGAGGGTTTCTAGGGGCAGAAACTGGAAGTGGGCGTTATTGTGAGAGTAGGTGGCGTTTATTTGTATTCCAAATACTGCTTTTGCTGCAATTGAAATTTGCGCCAGGGTGTGTTCACGGGAGAAGGGATTTAGGTTTTGTAATGTGATTGTCATGAATCTTAGGATATCTTCTATGGTCGGTGGAGGACGGATGGAGTTGGTGGGTGGTGTGGGAGGATCAATGGGTCGGAGGGGTACTGTGAGTTCTGCTTTGGTAGGCGCTGGCTTTGATTTGCATTTAATGGAATAGGTAGGATGGTTTTGGTCACAAGTATTGCAGGTGGGAGTTTTCTGAAGGTTTGGGCAAGCTTTTAAAAAGTGGTTCTCTTTGCAGTGTGGACAGATAGGGGTGTTCTTGCAGTTTGCCGTTAGGTGGTCATTGTATTGTAGACAACGTGCACACAGTGTGGGTTGGGGGGAAGGGGTTTTTGATGGTTCCACTCTATGTTTTTGATGGTAGATTATGGCTCCATTTCTAAGCAGTTGATCAATTGTTGATGCGTCTTCAGTTAGTACTCTGATCATGTAAGTGGGTCCTAAGCTGTTCTTGATTCGGAGGGCTTTTCGAACATGTAATTCGTCGTTCGAGTTGAGTTCGGCGACTACCTCTTCTTCAGTTATTGTTGGGTCGACTCCTCGGATGACTGCTGTGAGTGTAGGAGGTCTTCTAGGTGGGGTTGGTTGTTTTGGTGGGGATGAGGTGACAGTTGTTAAGTTGGCGTTGTCGCCAAATGAAGGTAGTCCAATTTTGTTTTTAAGTAATTTAGGGAAGTCTGGTTCATTACTCTTGATGATCATACCGTTTTTAGTGGGGATAAGTTGATGGATAGAAATGTTGGGTATATGTCGTTTGATGAATTTGCTTAGGGTTTTACTGTTCATATATTCAGGGAAGGTCCCTTTTAGTAGGTATGTATGAATAGTCTGTGACGTGGATGGAGGTGATGATGAAGTGTCCATAACTTCGTATGCGGTTGTTGCACTATTGGATAAGGAGGTTTGTGGCGATGGTAATGAGCCACTTTTGATCTGTTCGTAGGGTTTTGCATTATTTCTGGCAGTTTGAAGATAGCTGGTGCCACGTGGTGGTTTCTGAACTATCTGTGGAAGATTTTGATGAATGCCTTCAGATGCAGCGGGGCAGATGATTGATGAGGAGGTGGTGGTGGTGGTGCTGATGGTGGTTGTAGTAATAACTGAAGATGTAGCCATGGTGTAGAAGTGGGGGCTAGTAGTGACAGTGGGTGGAAGGATGGTTGGGTTGGTGTCTGAAAAGTCCATAGCGTTACCGTACATTGGTGTGTCCGGTGGATGTGCAGCAGTTGGGGAGCAGGCGTTACCAGTTGGCAGGCGAAGTCGGTGAGCAGGCGAAGTCGGTGAGCAGGCGAAGTCGGTGAGCAGGCGAAGTCCGTGGGCACGCGAAGTCCGTGGGCACGCGAAGTCAGTGGGCAGGCGAAGCCCGAGGGCATTCACCAATAAACTGTGTAGTGGAACTTATAATAAAACATATGTGTACTGCCTGCGAGAGAAACAGAACTCAATATAGTGCTGTTTGAAGCCTAACCGTGTGCATCTGTCCATGCATCACGCAAAAACAATACTAAGCCCTGAGTTAATATTGGAAAACTTTCTATCGCAGAAAGTTACGTAGTTCTAGAATAAAACCGTAAATTTTGGAATTTTTGTGACTATGTACCATTCATGCAAAACATTGTTTACAGATACATTTTGTTAACAAAGCCATATATGACGTGCATGAACGAAATTAAAACATTTACCTTCAACCTTAAAAATAAGGTAGGAGAATAAAAAAATTGGAAAAAGAAGGTTGTTCCTCAGCTTTTTCCTCCCAAAATAAAAAAGAACTTGGATATTTCCTCAGTGGATTAACAGCAAAAGTTTCAACGTGGATGAAATCGCGGTCACAGTTAGAACCAAAAGTTACTCTTAAAAAGTTATTAAGAATCTTTTACTTATAAACATTACGTTAGTTTGGTAGAGATTTTTTTTTTTTACAAATGCATTAACTTATTAAGTTTGAAGTGAAAAAAATTACAGCTGAAAATTGTAAAATACACGCTTTTGTAGCAATGTAAACTAAAAGGTAAAAATAATCTTTAAATATAAAATTTTTGTTTAAAACGGCTATCTACATTCAGTATAACTTTTTAGAATAAGTTTACAGTAATAAATAGTCACTGAAAAAAATTAACTTTAATGTAAAAAAATGCGTGGCGTGCTCATACTTAACTAACGATAAAAATACTGTAATATCATTATTTATCAATACTCGTATGTGCATGTTTACAAACAATGCAGACATCTGGAAGGGGATTAAAACTCAATTACATGATTCCATTACGTTCAACAACTTTTCTATTGTTATTGTCAAAGTAATGAGAAAATCATGATACAGCTATAAAATTATTGTATGGTCAAGTGCAAAATTTCAAACGATTAGGACATCTGGAAGTGGGTTAGAATTTAATTTCAAGATTCCATTATATTTAAAGACTTTTCTATTGTTATTGCCAAAGTAACGAGAATATCAGGACATGAAATTACTGTGTTTAAATCGGTTCTCAACATATGTACAAAAATTCATACAATTCGGAAATCTGAGATTGGATATCAAATTCAAATGAAACTTCCATCACATTCAACCATGTTTCTATTGTTAATGACAAAGTAATGAGAACACAGTACACAGCTATGAAATTATTGTATTTTCAACCGTTCTTGAGAACGTGTGTAAAATATCAAACAATTTGGTAGTCAGTAAGAGTGGGACTATTGAAATGAAATGTTCCATTGTATTCCTTTTCAATTGCTAGTGTCAAAGTAAAGAGAATATCAGGACATAGATATAAAATTATTGCATTGTCACTGGTTATCAATACATATGCAAAATTTCCAACAATTCTGACATCTGAAAGTGGGTTGAATTTCAACTGCACGATTCCATTACATTCAACAACTTTTCTATTTTTACTGCCAAAGTAATGAGAATATCTGGACATAATCATGAAATTATAGTATTGGCATCTGTTCTCTATATGTGTGCAAATTTTCGAACAATTCTAAAATCTGGAATTGGGTTAAAATTCAATTTAAAATCCATAAGATTCAATCATTTTTCTATTTTTACTGTCAAAGTAATGAGAATAGCAGGACTTTGCTATGAAGTGAATTTCATACCTGCCGCAGCAAAAATTTCAATTTTTTGAAAAATGACTGTTTGCGGACAGCATAATTAAATTCCAAAACGTCGATTTTTTTTAGAATAAATCGCATTTTAAAAATTTATTACATGCATAATTGTTGAAACTGATTGCCGGAAATTATCTGTATACACATTTGAATAAATAAAAAAAGGTGCCCGCAGCGAGATTCGATCCCGCGACGACAGGCTTATGAGGCAGAGAGCTTGCTTGCTGCACTACGCGCCCCTTGAACTTTACCTAACGTAAAAAATATTTGAACGCAACGCAATATTTCAGTAGTGATTTTCTCGACAACGCGTTGCAACGGCGAAGAAGCGCATGCTACTGCTTTGCCACATTACAGCTTTTGTTTCACACAATATGAATCGATTCTGTATTTTATATTTGGCGACCTCCCATTGCTTGCCGGTGTTCTTTTCTTGGAGAATAATTAATATGCTATGGTAAAACTGGCGTCATTACAACATGAAACATTTAAGAGTATGACTGAATTTAGTGGAACTGGGTATTTGCTTCATTCGCTGAAAAATATCCGATGTGTTTGGTGATTTAGCACAAGACCGTCGCATTTTCAATGAGACCGATAAGCTACAGTACTCAAGGCTTCCTGATCTCCTGACATCGCTCTGTCTGCTTTTTGTCCGTTGAGCCGTGTTTACACGATGCTAGTTGGCTGGAACGAGTGCACTGTCTTGGGTGCTCGCGCACCGCTTGATAGTCACTCTCCTCTAGTCAGTAGGTACAAGACAGTCATTTGACTGAAGATAGTGGGCTCGGTTCATGACTAACTTTTGGCGTGCGAGTTCAACAAACAAGATGGCGACAACTAACAAGTCGAGTAAGTGGAGCGAAGCAGAGGCATTAAAATCTTCAGAACTGCATAAAAGTGAAGAAATTCTGTGTAATTTTAAGAATAAAAATTATAAGAACAAGGATTTTAGAGATGCTGCTATTAAAAAGCTGCCCAGCAGCTCTTCAAATTGAGATACAGTTAGTCTTAAATGATTTTTGTAACTTTCTACATCGTCATAATCACACATAAAATTAAAACGTTTCTTTTTTTATATCCACTGTCTTACCCATTTTCGACGTATTCTTTTGTTATTCTTTATATCTTTCAACGGTATAATAATCAGCTACAATAATTCCTTTCAAGAAGATCACAATGTACCACTGGAGAACTGTTCTGTCTTATTATTACTAGCACGCTAGTTCACTCTCTTTCCCCCACCGACGCTCCTTCCTACTGATGTTCCAGTCTACTCGCATCGTGTAAATGCGGCCTTAGGAGTCCACAGAAATCCTTCAGAGAATATTAAGCACACGCAACGGCGGCCCAGACAGGTACTACTGACGTGCATCTGTCTGAAGTATCGCGTGATGCCTACGCCGAAGGAGAAAAACAGCGAACAAGGTAACGTTATTTTCCACACAAGATCGGTTATTTTTTTAATATACAGAGGAAGACTTCAAGTTTTCAAACACTTCTGTATGGACGGTAAAGTGGCTGATCGGTTACCGTGTATGGCCGACGATAGGTAGATTCCCTGTTTGAAGCCCATCTCAATAAGAATTTTTGGAGGGCCTTTAATCAACATTAATCTTTGCAATACCTTGATCTATCTACGTTAAGGGCACTAGTACGCTAAGCTGTAGGTCCCCTGTGCCAGGTTTCCTGATCTAGAACGAGCCACGAGAGAGGCGGAATGTGTAGAAAGTTGAAACATCACCAATGGTGGGTTTAAGATTACGATAAATTAATTTTTAAATTTCTTGAAATGTTAAATATAAATGGAAGCTTATATATCTCGTGCATTGACATTCATTTAGTATGAGAAATACAGCAAGTGCAGATTCAGTCTGAATCAATCTGTTCTTATCGAGAGGTAGATAGTAAACTTTATGAAACTTTTACATACTTTCCTTCTTCTATAGACGAGAACTGTGAGCTACATCGGCAGTTTGGCCGAGTGTGATAGAGAAAGTTGGCAAAGTTACACGCTGAAAGACAAAATTAAACACAAGCATCAACTGAATAGTGGACTAATGACATTCTGTGACATCAGCGCTATAGTAAACAACGATAAAGAAAGTAAATTAAAACCAAATCCGAGGAGAGTAACTATTTTTAAAGAAACCTTTCAAGCAAGTACAACAACCTAGACATTATCGTACAGATTACTCGTAAGGCAGTTTTCTATTATAGTAATAGATCTCTACACTTCACTCTCTGCACTTTACTACTGGTAGACATGTATTACATACTAACGAACATTAACTATTTCCTTAATTTGTATGATGATTTAGCAGTGGTTCCAGTACCCACTATAGCAGGAAGAATGCGTAATCTCAAAAATGTTTTATACCTTACTGAAATTAATAATTCTCACTCTTCGAAAATCTAAGTATGCATTACAGCCATACAATTGTTCTAATTTCCCTAAAAAATTATCTTCTTACAAATGTGGTTAACTAAGCTGTTTCAACACGTCCAAACCGTTATTCGCAATTTACTTATCTGATATTAGTTTAACACATCTTCATAAATACAGTACATGTATCACTACGAAAGAGGGATGCACTGTTTTAATTAGAAATTTTATCAGCATTTCAACAGAATTATCACACCCAGAAAGTTAGCTGAATGTAAACACACAATTAATTAATACGCAAGTTTAACCGATCTGACGCAATACTAAAAAAAATAATTCACATCAACAAATAAACCACTTCAAGCTACTCTCCAAAGGGAACTGAAAACACGAAAATGGCCAAAAAACCAAATCAATTAAATGCATTGTGACCGCAACTAAAATAAAAATATTCGATATAGTGCGTCGCATTGATTTCAGACAGCTTCAATAAGTAAATATCAACAAGGTCTCCATGAAATACTAAGCAAGTCAGGTACAGTACAGTTATTTCGCCGACGGTGAGATAGACGTGAATAATAAATAAAAGGTAGTATCAGTTTTACTTCATATTGAGATTAACATCGAAATGTATCTAACAAAAGCTGTAATAATAGCATAAATCAACTAAGATGTCCTACGAAATTTTATAAAAGGCATTCAGGGATGGTAAACTAAAGGTTACATTGCATTGGTGTAGTATTGATTGCATGTACATTATAAACTAGCATTTTCCGCGGCCTCACCTGCATGGACTTCGGTGTGCGTAGAAACAAGTTTGCAATTTGGTTTTCTTATAGCAACGAAACACAAACATTTTTAACGTAATATTTTTGTAACCATTGCAGTAACTTACAACTCCAAAATTTCATTTATTGGAGTGTTAATTATTGATATAGTCGTTTCATTAAAGTTTTCCGTAAATTCTAACGTAGCTGAAGAAATAAATGATTGAAGTAACGAAATCGAAAGATAATATTAACAGAATACAAAGGGTGGGGTTTTTATCTTTTTTGTAGAAAAATCTTTGGTGAAATCGAGGAAGTTTCAGATTGTCCATCTGGATGCATTGTGATCTGTGGCGCGTATCTGTTCTCGGTACGATCGAATTACGATTTCTTTCTCCGTTACCCGGTCACGTGCCATAGAATCATAAGATAAGCCGCAGATTTTAAATTGGACTGAGGAAACTCCATACAAATTGGTTCTGCAGTTTTTGTGTGATACCTGCACAAAAGTTCAGACAGACGCAAACTACTTATAGATTTATACAGATATATTAACTACAACTGACAACAATAAGCGATCAAAGGTGATGGTAATAAAACCTTCCTAACAAGTCTCTCTCTAATGAGTATGAATTAAAGCAAAGATACTACCAACCACGAACTGGATGAAATACACGCTGTGTGGCGAGAAGCTAATCCCTAGTGTGGGTAGGATACGTCACACGTGTGTGGTCCGTCAAGTTGCTGGAGTCTGTTCCCTGCGGACTGAGAGCACTGGGCAGGCAGAAACAAAAAAAAAAAGAATAGACCGATGGACCTGGCACATGGAATTGGCCAGCGACAGAAAGCAAGAAACAGGTCACAGCGGAGGAAAATCAGTAGCTGGACAGATCGGTGAATGAAAGTGGCGGTTATGATTAGACACGAAGCATGACAGTTCAAATGCCATCTACCAAATAGCATACACACAAAGTATAAGCTCACCAAGCCTATTTCACTTATTAATACGCTTTTTACTTGCATCTAATATAACATTTCATATAATAAAACGTCATGGGTTTTACGACTATCTGAAAACTTGAAGATAGCACCAGAACGCCAAGCCTCTTCTATCAATCTTATATATACCTGTGTATATAGTTGTACATCTCGCTGCTCATGCTGTTCCGCAAACGTAAACGTGTAAATATGTATCACCTTAAATTTTCCAACGACGAAAACACACATCCGAAACATGGTTGTCATTGGCCACAGCCCTCGACATCCTAGAAGCCTACCCTGTCAGATCCTAACTACGCTACAAACGAGTATCATATCATTCTACATATAAATAAATTCCGAATTCTTACTTCAGTACCTCTTTAACCACTTCTTGGTGTGAATGCATCACTTACACTACGTCACGTGTCTGTAGGAAGAAATGATAGATGTAAACAACTGGTGACTTTGAAGCAATTCCATGATATCATTTGAAACTTCTAACAGCACATTCCATTCACGTATAAAATTACTTATGGACATATCTCTTAAGTAAACGCTTTTCTTAATAATGCCTGACAATAAAACCAAGTAATCGTATACCATTAGAGCATGCTGACTTCGTCGAAATATAAAATTTAAATCTTCAGTTTCTTTTCATATTGCATTTTAAATTCAATGATGTTCATTTACTTCGAAATTCTTCTCTTGTTGATGACAGCTTCAAATACGATGTTTTTTTTCGGAAATGGGATGGCTTTGTCACTGACTAATTCACGATATGATTGTGAGACGTTGATTCCGAATTATGGACATGACGAATGTGCCATAATTTAGATCTCGCCACAAGAACATGTGATATCTGGTTGCCCTCGCAGGTACCCCCATGAAGCGAGAGTGTGTCTGCAGCATCTAACACCATCTCGAAGTCTGTTCATTGACTTATAGATGGGCCATTGTTTTTCAAACTCGGGTGCTAGATCTCCTTTCGGCTTGATCCGGACGGAGTTATATCCCACTATGTTCTCCTAGCCCGATATTCCTTGAGTGCTTGGTGTTCGTTTCAGTGGTGTTAAGGGCTTTAAGAAGCTTCATCGAACCTTTAGTCTCGATGGCACTAGCGCATAAAAAAAAAAAAAATTCTAAATTAAAATCCAAGTGGAACATCTATAAAAGAATTCTCTACTTACACTAGGTAATATTCACAATATACAGCCACTTCTTCCAGTCTGTTTTCCTTGTGTTTGTGAACTCTTTCGGCATTTCTTTCTGGAGTATTGATGATAGGCGTTTAGAGATACATACCTCGGTTGGATTCAGCCAAATTCTATGACAGTTTTTTCTTTGCTTGTGGCTTTACGCCACGTCAAGGCCGTTATAGGCGGGAAAGGACTGTGGACAAGGAACCGGAAGGAATTCTTCTGTGGTCTTTTTAAGAGACAATTGCGGCATTCACCATGTAAAATCTAAATATGGATCGCCGGATGGTGATTCGAACCTGCGTCCTCCCAAATGTTAGGTCAGATCATTATCACTAACCCACTACGTTCCGTTTCTTTGACAGTAATATGAATACAATATGCAGTATAAGTACGCAATGTTTGGTGACGTTATAGACAACGGAGAGAGTGGGGTGTAACCTGGTTTAGGTTCCTCAAATTGGTATTCTACCATATTTCAAATTAATAATTATAACAATTTAAATTCCCGTCGAATTTCGTTACAAATTATCTCCAAATGACAAGTATGTTAGCTCTATTAGACCTGTTCACGTCCGGCGGAATTTACCCCAAACATCTCAGAGATAATAGACGAGATGCGCCCTGGCGATCAGTCCAAGTTCTCGTGCACCTGAGACGCAGCCACGTCACTTTTCAGCCGCCAAGCTGGCAACCACGCCAAAGGCTATAATTATTTCAGTCTAGAGGCAAGAGCGCGCTCGCGTTAAGCACGTACACACACACGCACACACATACACACACTCACACAAATCAATCGACTGCTCTGTAGGCACTGAGCACACACTAACGCTGGCAGCAGCCAGTTGGATAAGCACTGGCTGAGCAATCAATCAAAGGGCCGGCGCGGCATAGACGATATTATCGCTGATATGGCTATGGTATTGTCTCTGGTTTCCAGCGAAGCGTATGATCGCCGCGGCAAACAGTGGACACAGTGAAACGAGCACAGATCAAAGCTTTAAGCTAATGCAGGTACAACAATGAGAGCCAAACGCCGAAGCCAGTACAGACCAGACCAGCACAAACAGCTATTATCAGAAATTAGTTCCTAAGTCAAAAAATGTCCTGTCTTCACCAAACCACAAATTAGATTCACATTCCTCTTATATAAAGAAACCGAGCATGGTATGTGGGCAATAAAACTTCTGCCCTCATTCCCAGGACGCTGGTTCGAATCCCGATCCAGACAATCTGATTTCGGTTTTCCGTGACTTCCATAAATAACCCCAGGTGAATGCCGGGATGGTTCTTTTAAAAGGCCATGGACGAATTCCTCCCAGTTCCTTTCCCCCAGTCCATTCCCGCCTTTAATGACGTTAACAATCTAAAAGATATAAACAAAAAAAAAGTAGGATTGTAACACTATATATTACGTATATGACAGCTCTAAATACATAATCTTCTGTACTAACATTTATTACAGTAAAACTGAGATGTCAATAATGAATCTGTCACGGATGAGTATAAACAGTTAGTATCGCGTGTTGCCCACTTCGAAGGCGAACAGAAGCATGAGAACGAACCCCAGTTTTCTGCATAAATAACCAATTACGTAATAGTCTTCAATCACTGTAGGGACGATGGGATGGCTCAGAGCTTTTGGTATCTAATTTCGAATCCGGAACACACTCAAACTGACCGACTAAAATTCTTTGTTTACATTAAGTACACTAATATTCTCAAAGGTTTGAATGTAGGGTTGAAAGTCAAACTCGATGGGTAGGTTTCCTGAGCCACAACGTAGACGGCATGCGCAACGCTGAAACAATGTTAACAGGGCGTTGATGGAACATATTTTTTTTTTAAGTTCGATGAAATTATGGGTATAATGATAGACTATCCGTCATATACGTCTTCATTTTGTGTTCTCATATCACTGACTTGTAACCCTCCAGTGTGGCTCTTTACGCTGAGGTGCCGCACGCTGGGTGGGGTAGATACAACGGGACATGGCACGAGTCCACCCTCAGCGTACCGACCGTCCTGATAGCAGTTTATAGGCCGTCTAAGCGAATACTGGCATTGCTCCGCCTCATAAAATACACATTCACAAACAAATAATACCCTTATCGTACAGAGTTAGTCGTTACGCAGAGAGATCTAAACACAAGACTTTCCTCCAATAAATTAGATACCCTAGGGCTAAGAGGCCAGGTTAGGTTTCGGACAGGAACGTAATTCCTGCCCACAACCTCACGATTCACACTGGTCACCAGAGTAAATAGGTGACCAGTGTCCACGTCCCATGGCCGAATTGCAAGGGCGAAAGAAAACTCACAGAAATGTAGGTTCATTATGGATTAATATGTTTTCATCGAGAGTGATGTAGTAATGAGAGAGGCTGCAATTAATTATGAGAAAAAACTCAGTCAGAAGGCAAATGGTAAATTAAAAAACGAATTAAAGCTAGCAGAAAGAACCTTCTTAGAAAGAAGAAATATTTGAAAGCTGTATCCTATGCAGGATGTTTTATGGAAGGGACACATTGGGAACACCAGACAGATAAAAGCCGAAGCGTCTGAACTATGATGGTAAGAAAATATATTGTTAGAATAAATAAAACAAATAAGTGAGAACTGAAAGACTAAAGAAGATGAATGAGGAGGTGGGCCATAATTGATGTGGAAAATAGATTTGCTCAGAATATGAGGAATCGGGGTAGTCACAAAAAACGATAAAATACATTTGAATACAAATAATTCCTTGGAATAATCCGGATGCAAGGATTAAACACGATTTCGACCTTCTGCCACGATGTGAATTGTATATTCTTGGACAAGCGAACTGTTGTTCAGTTTCTTTCTTGTCTACGAATTTGAAATTCAATTTTGTGGGAGGTGAGGGGGTAGGAATACGAATTCCTAGTGATCCTGCCAAATGTGGTGTGGGATTGACCTACAGAGAGGGTAAGTTGTCTGCTCGATACCCCGTCCATTCTTTACTTTCAGATTACGAGTTTCCTTAACGGTACTGCAAGGACAGCATGCTGAGTGGATGTGGCGAGTCTCCCAGACTTTCAGCTTCGAAATAATATTCTCCAATTTACAGAGAATCTACTTGCGGTCATCCGTTAGCTTCACCGACCGAACTATTCCATCCGCAACAATAATGTATGTAATACATTTTAATTATAGTTTCGCAGTACTTCTTAGCATTTACTACGAATCGATGTTATGACAAGGAATGTTTCTACTTTGAACAAATACAATATATCCCATGCTTAGCCCGGATTAGCTAGGTCAGAATATAACAGTAAAATTAGAAAAGTGTTCACGTACAGATTTGTGATTTTTTTTTCAGGCTTTATGCCTCGTCGTAGTAATTAAAGGCAGGAATGGACTGGGGACAAGAACGGCAAGAATTTTGGCATTGGCCTTCTCAAGAAAACTCCCTAGCATTCACCTGGAGTAATTTCGGGAAACAGTAGAAAACAAAAATCAAGGTGGCTGGCCTGGAAGGGGATTTGAACCCCTGTCCTTTCGAATGTTGCCGCTCACACATCGGGTTCAATATTTTGATTTTAATATTACGATTGTTCAATAAGAAACAATAAGATACTATTTTGTTATCAAGAGGAATCTTTCTTTTATTTCGGAAAGCAAGTAATATAATCAGAAATTTTATCGTGATCACCATAAGTTTTATGATTCCTCAGCACGGATTCTGCGGAAGACAGGATTTATGCTTCTGCGCGAAAGGATACGACAGACGCGAACGGAGCTGGCTCACTTAGAAGGTAACTTATACAAACTACATCTACGGTTATCCGCACATCTCGAAGCTCCTGATTGGAATACGTTGGATTCAGTTTCAAGTGCTGAATAATACTAGAGAGGCACAGATTTGTAAATTTCAAAAATTCAAGGCAGAACAACAAAAACAACATACTAAAATTCCGCAACTGGCCCATACAGTGGTAAATCTCACGGACGGGGAACTAGATAAAGCAACAATATCTTTGCTATCGAAAGGTCTTAATTTTGCCCCGGTACCCACACATTTGCCAACTTTACATATCATAGCGGGCGTTGAGAGTGCCATTGTGGGGTTAGAACCCGATCAGGCAAATAACATCCGACAGGAGACAGCTCGCATTCTTGCCCACGCAAAACTACCACGCAGCAATCTATCTAGCGAAGAAAGATCAGCCTTGCGGGTATTACGGCAACGTGATGATATTGTGGTTCTCCCAGCTGACAAGGGGTGTGCAACCGTAGTAATTAAAGCACTGGACTACCACAATAAGATTACGAACTTGCTGGCAGACAAGATGTACGAACCATTAAGCAGAAACCCACTACAGAAGATTAGGACAGAGGTGGCCCGAAGAGTTAATACCTCCAAAGCGATTGAGCAGGAGGACAAGAAAAACCTAAAAAGAAACAATTGCATGATGCCTAGGTTCTATGGATTGCCCAAAGTGCACAAAAAAGAGGTTCCCTTACGTCCGATTGTGAGCGCGGTCAACTCACCTACTCATCCACTTGCGCGGTATGCAGCCAATAAACTGAAACATCTCACGGAAGATATCAGATCAGCTGTAAAGAACTCAGCTCACTTTATACAAATTATTGATGATCTGACGCTAGAGAAGACTGATGTCATGGTGAGTTTCGATATTGTCTCATTATTCACTAATGTGCCGGTAGACGAAGCCGTTGCTGTAATAAGTGCTAAACTTCTTGCACAAGGAAAGTCTACTGAGTGGGCTGACCTGACAGAGTTCTGCCTTAAGTCAACTGTGTTCCAGTACGGTGGTCAACTTTATGCTTAAGTTGAATGTGCGGCAATGGGCTCGCCACTTTCACCTGTAGCCGCCAACATTTTTATGGAATCATTCGAGATGAAGGTGCTTAACAACGCGCGCCTAAAACCTACAAAGTGGATCCGTTACGTTGTTGACACCTTTGTCATCTGGCCTCACGGTAAGGAGAGTTTGCAAGAGTTCTTAAACCACATGAATAGTGCCCACCCAAGAATTCAGTTCACTATGGTTGTGGAAGAAAATGGACAACTGCCATTTCTCGATGTCCTTGTTCACAAGCGAGGCGATGGAAGTTTGGGTCACACTGTGTATCGCAAGGCGACCCACACTAATAGGTATCTGCACGCCATGTCGCACCATCATCCGGCAACGAAGAGAGGCGTATTGACATCACTCAACTTAAGAGCTAAGACAGTATGTGACTCTGGAAGTCTGAATGAATAAATGGAGACACTTACAAAAATATTCCAAGCCAACGGCTATAGTGAATCTGACATCAGGAGGGTTTTAAGACCCAAAAACCCTATGGGAGACGTCAACTTATCCCATGATATTAATGTGCCAACAAAATTCGCCTGTCTCCCATACATACAGGATATCACAGACCGGATTGAGAAACTGTTAATGCGGGTGGAGGTGCGAATAGTATATAAGGCTAACTGTAAACTTGGTCAGTCACTGACAAAGGTAAAAGACAAATTACACCCACACCAGCTTATGGGTGTTTACGAAATCCCCTGCAGCTGTGGCAGTGTTTATATCGGCGAGACAGGTCGCACTGTGGCGGAGAGACTTAAAGAACATATCCGCCACTACAAATATAACAACAGCGACAAATCCGCCGTAGTCCGCCATGCTATTAATACCGGGCATGAAGTAAAATTTCAAGAAACGAGGCTACTGTGGAGAGAAGACCAGTGGTGGCCCCGACGGGTGAAAGAGGCAGCAGAAATTTTAAAAAATACCAACAACATCAACGAAGATAGCGGCCTTTTACTCTGCGATGCTTGGCGCTCGTTGCTATCTCAACATAAACAGTATCTCTGACGAAGGCTGGAGGATACCAGCCGAAAGCTTAGGTAATGAAATAAACAACGCGGCATAACCCGAAAGTCAATTAATCATGGAGCATAAGTTTTATTCATATGATATTCATCTCCTATACTCCTAGTCCTTCATGTACAGCATCAAAAACAACCATATCGATAAAGACAACAACAGGAGAACGAACCCAGCTAAGATCGATTCGGTAATAAGTTAACACTGTAGTCTGATATAGTGAAGGAATTCGACACTATTGATGACGAATGTTTATTTTAAATGGGGAATTGAACCTTGCGGTCACAGACGTGTTTTTCGGAATAGCAGGCCTAAACAGGCAGACGCGGGGTTTCATCTTCTCGACTCTTTGGTACAACATGAAAGGTACACTTAATCATTTATCACCATGACAATGACCCAACATGTTGCGGAAAACCTTTAGAAAACACTGTAGAAATTTTTTTGTGGGCAATTATAATGGAAGAATAACTTCCGCCATTATTACGGCGTACTCCTGAACGAACTGGCATAGCACAGAGTTTATTTTTGAGTCTCCCACTAGTAAGTTGCTACCGTTATCCCTGAATTACCCTAGTCACGGTATCAAATCCACCACTTCTTCCATCAAAGAAATATACGTTCATTTGGAGATTTCTATAGTTTCGGTGGTGGAAATAAAGTCTTCTGAATAGAAAAAGTGGAGGGAAAAGCGGTGTTCGTTCTTGCCGAAAACAATTATTAATAATAGGCTTCAAAAACACGTACTCATACAAAAGACGTAAAACATCTGCTGGTAGCAGACAGAACGCAAGTTTCACCTCCATTCTGATTCAACGTTTAGTTACGTTACAATTTAAAAATAAACGAAATTTATGGTCAATCTTTGCAAACAGTTAAGTCATAATTTACGTATATCAGAAACGGCTTCAGACCCTGAAACAATTTTTCTACACATATTCTTATCCTCAATCCTACTATTTTATTTAAAACCTTTCACTGTTTCATATACATTGTTAATTACTTACCTTGATAGCTGATTTCAATAAATGGTGCCTTCAAAGTACAAATTAAGACATTATCACATCAGAGTTTACTTTAGAATCATGGTAACCTCTTCCCTCCCATATCTTACTGCGAATTCTTCTCTAAAAATTTCCTGAAGCGCCCTCAGCTACATACAGAGGTTGGACAAAATAATATGAACACCATGCGATAGAGTACAGGTTGTTGCATCTTGGCACCACTACCTCCGTGTGGATACTGCGATGCGCATGTACGGCATAACTGACGTGGAAAGTCTTGTAGGTTATGGGTCAGTGTATTACGACTATACGCTTTGATCTGTGATGGTTATAACAAGCTATCGGTGAAATGTGTGATATCTCAGACTTCGATAGAGGGCAAATTGTTGGATCCCGGTTAGCGGGAGTGTCTGTGACAAAAACTACTGAACTGTTTAACGTCTCACGAGTCAGAGTATCTACGGTAATGACAGCATATACAAAACATGGTAAAACATCGTCGCCGAAGACAAAAACCAAAGTTAACCGACAAAGACCAACGAACATTAAAAAGGATTGTGACCAAACAACATAAAACTACCGCAGCAAAAGTGACATCTGCTGGTTATAAAAAGCTATCGGTGAAATGTGTGATCTCTCAGACTTCTGATAGAGGGCAAACTCAACACACAACTGAGTAATAATGTTTCGACAAAAAAGGTACGGCGGGAGCTCCACAATGCTCACTTTCATGGGAGGGCTGCAATTGCAAAACGACTAACAACGTTAAGCTGCGAAACAAGTGGTGCCACGACTCATAAAAACTGGACGCTTGATGATTGGAAGAATGTGGTATGGTCCGATGAATCATCGTTCACATTGTTTCCTACTAACGGCCGGGTTTATGTATGGAGAACCGTAAAAGAAGCCTACGATCCGGACTGCCTGCGTCCTACAATCAAGCATGGGCGAGGTTCCGTTATGCTTTGGGTGGCTATATCGTGGTACTCAGCTGGTCCTCTCATTCACATCAGTGGCTGGGTGACTCCGAATGAATATCTCGACATCTTCAGTGATGAAGTTCTTACTATTACTAGAATAATGCTGCCAAAGATTGCCATCTTCGAAGATGATAATGCGCCCATACACACAGCTAAAGAGATTTTGTCCTGGTTCGAGGGGCATCAGAATGTCATCAAACATCTTCCCTGGCCAGCACAATCGCCAGACCTCAATATATTTGAACAGTTGTGGGGAGTTTTGGAGCGGAGAATAAGGAGCAGATTTTCACCTCCAACATCACTGAAGCAATTGACGAATGTTATTGTATAAGAATGGGACAACATTACTTTGGAAACTATTCAACAAATTTATTCCGCGACGAATTGCAGCTGTTCTACAAGCAAAAGGTGGCCCAACACCATATTAATAAATCAATGATATGTAAATGTCAGGTGTTCGTATCATTTTGTCCAAACCCTGTATGTCTAATAAATACAGACTACTCTCTTTACGCATCTACATGTTAATTAGTTGTGGAAAAAAACTTCTTAGTGTTTGTCTGATCCACATGGACGGTGTCATAGAAAAGCTAGTTCTTTATTATTAATTAATAGTAATGGAGCTGAAGATTTAAATACATTCTTACTTTAATATGCTGCACAGTCTGAGGTATCCTGTTTATCACATCCCTAAGTAACTTCTAGGGCATGGCTCCCCTACCAATAAACTACAACTTTCCTAGTCCCTTGTGCCTGAAATTAAACAGTAATTTAGGAGCTCTAATACTACAACCACATGAGTCACCCATATATATATAGATTACACATCTTTCGACTGCGATGTTATCCACAGTTATTCCTGCTCATCCAAGTTGTCAGACAGTCCCGGGAGCTAACAACTAACTTAGTCCGCAATCCGAAGGTTGGTTGGATCTTGCCACTAATCCATTGTGTCAGTGGTAGGATGGCCAGTTCCTTTCCTTGGGACTTACACTTTAACTTTGAATCAGAACCACGGAACGTTCAGGAATAGCTCATATGATCAAACACAACTCTTAAAAATGCTTGCGATCACCGGGATTTTAACCTAGGACCGAAGCAGAGAATTTATGAATTAAACATTAAGCTACCAGATCCATGGAAACTATAAATCAAATAGAAATTGGCTCCCAGTAGCAAAGCAATTTGCCTTGCTTTCTGTGTGTTTTGGATTTTTTCTGAACTGTTTATTCTCTAAGAGTGTTAAGTCTCAGTTCAAGCAAATACAGTTTGATACTATTTTTGTTCTTCTCATTCCTTTTCGGTAAAGTAAGCAATGAAGCAGACGTATAAATCCCAAAGCTCAATCTAGTTAAAATAGCTAACACCACAGAGATTTCACGAAAATCTGATCTAGCGGTTTAGCGAACAGTTTTAATTACCTGCCAACAAACTGTATAAACCAAAATCTTTCTGCACGCCAATAAAAGTTTACGCTATTTGCTACTGTCACATATCAAGTTGTTCCGAGAAATTTCAGCAAACTCATTAAATAACTGTCTAAAACAGAACATCCCAAGTATCACATTGAGTAGGAAATCACTTGATTTGGAAGTTAAACGAGAAATTTTGTTTGCGGTCAGTTGTTACCACTCTATAGTCACAGTTAAATAAAAATTTCATTCATATTCGAAGAGAGTCGAAACCGCCTCAGATAAACTTAGTATTTTACACTGAAGTATAGAACACTATGGAACTAAAAACCCAACATTATTAATTTTCTCTGATATTCACATTAATTGCATAGTATTTCATTGTTAGGCGCCTTATTAAAGTGTTTCTTCCTCGCTCTACTCTTTCATCACCGATAGCGGGAAAAAATAACTCTAGTGGACGAATTAACTAAAAAGATCTTGGATAAGGAAACAAAGAGTACACTAAGACATCTCTGTAAAGAAGTGGTTTTGTCTCGACTTTGAAGAGGCGTACAGTAATAAGAAAGCTAAAGATGGTACTAGATTTCTCCGTCTAATTTTTTATATATAAAATATGCTTTCAGCTTACCTCACTGAATTTATATCTATAATTCACCTGCATATTTTATTCTTCCTCCAGTAGCAAAGCTCAAAATACAGATAACTTCCGATGAACACAATACTTGAGAAAGCCCATACACGTAGCAGGACTCGAACTAGCAACTACATCTCGATGTCAACACACTAAACCCTTCGCCGTATGTATCGGCATTGAGTCACCTTAAAATTTAGTACTGAGAAAGATATAACAGGAAATTTGGGATCAAGGAAATTCGCTTTCACAAAATCACATCCAAATTAGTCAAACTAAGCATGTGAAAATTCCAAATAGTAAATGGGAAAATAACAATGGAGATGAATGACCTCGATCAGAGTGGTCACATTCTTTGGAACGGAAAGTTGATTAGAATCATTCTGAGATAAAATCAGCGCGATCGATATCCTTAACAGAATGTTAAAAAGAAATAAACACAAAAACCAGCGCCCAGTTACAAGACTGGAAATCCTGGAACACCATAGTCATTTCAACATCGCATTATTTCCTACACGAGTATACAACATGAATCTTCCTGGTTGTTCCGTGGCTTATAACACGTCCTGAAGAATGAAAAATTAAGTTGAGCATTACGTGAAAACATTTACAGCTGAGTATATGGTTTCAAAGATTTTTAACGGATGTAAAACTATAACGATCGTACGGTGACAAAACATACGGAATGTATGTTTTACAGCAGTTAAAGTATACCATTAATTCTTGGCTGGTTTACAAGCAATATTTACCTAAACGAACCGTGAAGCAATTATTTCAACGACAGTTGTCAAGGACAATATTGTAATGCCATACGGTAACCAACGTCATACACAAACAATCACGTGACATCATTGTTACTTCCAGTGATTAGTGTAAATAATTATTCCGTTATGGTCTACATATCATATCATATCAAAGTTGTCTGTTCAAATCTAAGGAGAAGTTTTTCCGTGTAATTTTCATCTTTCTGATTTTTCTTTGTGTGATGAACTAACCAAAGACAAGAAGGGCGTCTTTCAAAATTATCTCATCACATATGCCGGTATTGTCGACATCAAAACAATCTCTGCAGCTTCTTACCTAAATCCTCAATAACTTCTTCGTTGTGAGTATATTCTTATATTTCTGTGAACATTTCAAATTATTTCGCAATTATCTGTTACGCAAACATGCACGAATGAAACGTGTAAACTGCATTTCTTTATTTTTAAAACATGTTTGTATGTTGGAGTGGTGAGGATCAAAGACAATCACAGAGACAATCATTTATGTAAAAATTTCGGTTCTACTCGATTACACGGTACCGCTAGAACTAAGACGAACATGATATTTGTAAATGCACACGGTATTCAAACTAGTTTATGAAAACAAAAATTTGTTCTACTGGAGACGACTCAATCACAAGAGGTATTTTCAAGCAGTAAATAGGTTGTCATTCATTGCGCGACGGAAAGTTGTTGGAAAGGAATCGCCATCTCCACCAAGGCTTATTAGGGATTACTGGAGATCGCGATTCCGCCTCGAGTTGTCATCATAATACTGCAGTGGTCAAACGCAAGTGTCCACTATAAATTCTTCCCGAAGTACATTTAACGGTTTCACGCTGGTCCAGGTTGTATTACAACCTAATTTGTGCTTGAAACTAATGGTCCAGGCTATATTACAACGGAATTACTGCTTGAGAATAATACCTCTTGGGTCTGACTACAGCAGTACTCCAACGATATTACTGTATGTTGTTGTAGGGGAATCGCGATCTCCAGTAGACCCTATTATTCATCATCTTCATCATCTTATTACTGGCCACGATTCACATACCTATAAAGGAAAAATTATCTACTCTCTCATGCCTATAATCAAGTGCCAATTATTTCTTGCTCCTATCTTCCTTTCCACGAGATGATACCGATTCTTTCTCCAACATTTATCCAAGCCTCATCGCCTCTTCCTTGATCCCTGGAGCAATAATATTGAGGCAGTAATTTGTGGGCTTACGAATAAAAAGTTTGTAGTTCTTCATCGATAGGTTTGGTGGTATTGTAGAAACAGAAATGTGATCTTCACTCTGGCGATACCGTGTAATCTAATACTGCCAACTTTTATCGTAACATCTTTTATGGGCGAATCTGGAAGATGCAATAAAACAATCTTTAATTAGATTTTAAATCTGAGGTAAAAAATCCAACTTTTCCAACATGTATATTTCTGAGTTGGAGATTGCTGACGTATGATAGGTGTGTGGGAGAAAAGCCAGCGTTGACAACCAGAAGCCAGACAAGTTCCATCTCTTCTGCACGACGAGCTAGCCAAGGGATCCTATTAAATCAATCGCATCGTTGTACGTCATCTCCCGTCTACCTTCACGCGTACCAAATCAGACTTTCATATGTTAAATCGGCGAAAATTATTCCATAATGTCATTTTTATTCTAAATAAACTGTAGTGAATCAACCTCCTAAGTTGACGTAAACACAACAGGCTTTTGTTTACTGCTGACAAAGACATTACAACATACGATGACGAATGAATGGTAGACCAAATTTTAATGGTATCTATTTTATCTAATATATCTCAATACAACACAATACTGACAGTTCTTCAAAAATATGTTAGGAGCAGAAAATTCCATAAGCAAATTCAGCAATACTGCAATACCACTGTGCCACCAGCGCTACAAAATTAATACAGATCTCTTGAAATGTTCGTTAATTCCTTTATAATAAAGTATTCTCCACATTTCAGCTTCTCCCAGTTACAAAAGGTCAAGAAATTTACGATAAAAAAATATTTTCCACTGAGATTCGAGTGTTTTAGCTGTAAGCAAATACCGCTTTTGTATGGGTTCAACGAAATTTTTCCACGCCGCATTTCAACCTAACCAGAACCGCTATGAAGAGCACAAAAGTTTAGATTGATGTTGTCACTGTGTCGACAGTGGTTTTGGCAAAAAGTGTTTACAGCATCGTAGCGGTATCGCAATCTAGAATTAAACCGCAATAAGTACCGCTTCTAGGTAAGTGTTATTCATTTACTCCAAAATTAACGATTTTCGTTCAGTCTTAATGCCAGTACTGACGGAAGTTTGAACAGAAATAATTCCAATCAGACGGAAAAACAACAGAGCTGTAAGAACAATTCTGAAAAAAAAAATATAAGTGTCTAGGTAAATAATAAAGCCCTTGGCCTCTTAGGACGTTGCTAAGATGCTGTATTAATAACGAGTAAGTCTCTAACAGATTTAAGTTGAAGATCTGCTTTAATAATTTTTTCGCATTTGGGTCACTGCGGTCAGGTGTTTCTCAAGGTATTTTTAATTCGGAGGAAAGTACAGCTAACTAAAGGATTGGGTGGATGCGAGACGTGAAAGCAGGCACATTTGCTCACCTAGCGACATGAGTCCGCTGTTGAGCATGGACAGCCGTATGGTGTTGGGTATAGAGACGAGTGAATTGTGGGCTGCGGAGGTGGAGGGCTTCTTCTTGCGCGGCTTGTCGGGGGCGGCAGAGCGCGACCGGTGGCGGCGGTGAGCGGACCCCGCCCCCGACACCGCCGCGCTGGAGGCGGCGCCGCCGCCGGCAGTGGTACTCGTGCGCGCCGACAGCTTGCTGGCTGTGTGAGAAACCCGCTGGCAGGTCGCGACCGCCCCGCGACGGTCCTCTCTTACGAGAAAAAGTTCGTGAGCGCCGAACTGCCGCTACGCCACACTCCCGAACCGCACCGCACGGAGGCTGGCTCAAGACTGGCCGCGCGCTCCGCCCCACCTTGCCCGCGGTCCGGCCGGGCCGTGGCGAGCCCAGCCGACAGATGCCGAACGTTGTCGAAAGCGCGCCGAGCTGTCCCAATCCGGGCCGTGCCGAGTGAGCTGGACTAGGCGCCGACGCAAGTCAAAAAGCCAAACAATGAGGAGATCCGGGTGTGGGAAATGCTTTGCGCGAGGTAGGAGAGTAATGAAGGTAGCACCTACAGGTGTGGAAGGAAAGTAAACACAACTGGCAATGATGCTAAAGAAAGAAAGAACACGTTGCGTAGTCCCATTATTCCCTTACAAAGCAGAGACCACTGAGAACCAAATTTCTGTACATTAGCCGAGGTGAGTGTTGATTTTGGGACTGATGTGTCTTCAAAGATGGTTAAGACGAGTTATCTTCGTCCCGATCAACTGACAACTCCAAGTAATTTTTGAGCCTTATGTATGTATTTATGTTCGTTTGGGCCAACTAGGATCACTTTAAGACTTTATTTGGTTTGAATTTTATCTGGATTTGTACAGCTAGGGTTGTTATCCCTAGAACGTACCTGCAGTTTAACGTGGAATCCGCACCACCGCGGAAGTGTTGTGGCACATTACAAAACAGGTCGTGTCAGATGTGAAAATCACTGCCTAGATGGGGATTCGAACCCGGTACCTTCTGTTCTCCAGGCAGACGCCTTAACCACTGAACTACCAAGCCGCTTAATAACCTTATATTTATACTTTAAAGCAGTTTATCTTCAAAAACAAGTGTTGCTATAATGCGGCAGAGGCACTGTAACTGTGAATGGTGCTCCGAGTGGGTTTATTTGGTTTGACACGCTCCGTAATCACAATTGCTGATGAATTACGACCGTTCTGGCACTCGACACTGGGTTTGCTGGTGTGAGCCCCAATAAAGGAAGAACTTTAATCTTCCGGCACTTGGATAGTAAGAGTAGGAGTTGCGGTGTTCCACAATTCCTAATCACTATATTAGATATCGTAGTTAAATGGTAAATCTCTCCACACTGTGTATGGGTGCAATCAGACCAAACGGCACTGTTGACGGCAGCTCGTACGTAGCATGCGGACGTCAAATTGGGCGGTGTCCTTGCTGCCGTGTGGAGAAATAAGACGAATGGGCAGGCACAGGGTTTCACTCTCTCCCGTCTTCCATTCTCATATATTCAAGATGGAACAACATACTACACATAACGATAACCAGCAAAGATATTTACGCACTTGGACACCAGAATCAGAGGAAGTGGACGTTTGATCTCCTTTAGTCATTTTTTCACAAGGTATGCTTCCTGCCTACATATTCAACCAACATGCGCACTGTGGATTAAAAATACATAAACCTTGACTGGTAGAAGAAATGATCAACAACTGATTCTTGGATGGCAGGAAGAATGAAGCTACACAGTTGTTAATCGTGACGTTAAGTTACATAATACCATTCTGATTTTAGAACATAAGTTCAAGAACAAAACTTTAAACCTCACTGGGAACGAAGTTTTTCGTAGGATGACAAAGTTAATCTGAAAATACTTTGATGTTTTCGCGAGACGAGATCTAGAAGCGACACACCGCAGAAATAATCTCCTGAACTGGGCTTTCCATTGTTTTCCCAGATCACTCCCGGCGTATGCCGGGATGGTTCCTTAAAATAGCCCATGGGCGCCTTCTGCCGTATCCGTTCCTATGTACGAACGATTAAACATTAGGATAAGTGCAAATGCACCCTCCGCGAAGTAATAATAATATAACAGACATCATTTTTTTTTCCTGCAAAAGAAGAGTCATGCTTCGCATCCTGCTGTGCTTCCAAACACTGAATGTTATATTGATTGTGAATTAAAGTGTGGATTCATGGACTGATCCATACTGACAAATCGTTCAAAACAATATACTGGATTGCCTTCAAAGAGGATCAGATGTTGCGCCTTCTACCTCAACGCATTTTGATCAACTTTCAAATGATTTCAAAGTAGTCTGACTTAATTTTATAGTTATTCTCGAAATGCTCGGTATCTCGTCAACAAGATAAACTGTTAACTTGTGACTAACGCACACAGCGGTATTTGACACAAAAAGTCGATAAAAATTATTTCTACGTAATTTGTATTTTTATTTCGTTTCTTTTGTGCATTAGAACTTACAACTATGAAGTAGGAGTAATCATAAAGAACAAATACTATGAATACACACTTAGTTACATTTTAAGCGAATATTTACAAAATACCTAAACAATAATCATATACATGTACACTAAAATAATATCATTCTGACGAACCGTTCCACCCCTCTTCGCCGGAAGCATCATCGTACGGCTTGTTCTCTTCTTGAGTACTCGGGTCCTATTAAAGTAATATTTGAATAATTTTTCTTTTGAATGATTTACATTTTTTTCCTGATAAAGATCAAATATGGATCCGAAGTCAATAAAAGCCTATTATTGACATCTGAGTTGCACTGACGACGGCTAAATTTTCTAGAGTATCTTTCCCTAAATTGTGGAAATTGTTTGGTTCTAGCTTCTGCTGCTGCTTCGGACAGAGTGCCTACAGGTAAAAGTGCATACTCTATTATAATTGGGCCCTCAATCAATACTCCGTGTAGTATAGGTGACATTGGATGCCACGAGTACAGTTCAATCTACATCTTAACCGTTTCGTGGCAGAGGGGAGCCATTCTTTTTTTTGTTTATTTTGTTCCCACTGTATGATGTTCACAAATAGTAGAAAACCTGTTAATCAATGTTTTGTTAATAACTGTAATCTCTGCGGATAATGTTTGCTACAATCAGTCAAATCATCGAAAGATTTTCTAGGCCGACCCACATTGGACGAATTGGATTTTATAGAGATTTCGATACTTCCTAATAACCAATCATTGTATTTCTTTAAAAATACACTCTCAGTTCTCTTAGCAGTCTGCCATTTTATTTTAATTCAATTTATGCCTTGAAACCTTTTGTTCGAACTATAGCTTTTGTTCGACCGTAAATGTCGGTTGATTTATAAAATTTTCCCCGACTAATTCCAATTTTTGCACGAAACCATTTCCTTTCTCGTGTTTACTCATACCATAAACAACTTTTCGGGTCAAGACCTTGATATCAGAAGAACCCATAGCAAAGAAAATATTAGATGAGCTAATGTGTCAGAAAAAAGTAAGTTTATTTTATTTTAAAGAAGATAGAATTTTTTCGAATAAGTAGATGTTTGGCACTTTTTGACGCCTAGTTTTCAATGAAACTCAATGATAGTACACTAAGCTAAAACCCTACAAGAAATCAGACTCGAAAAAGGTCGGGAAATATAATAAAAACACTCTTTAAGACTTTTCGTAATGAAAGAAAAATGAGTACAAAACGAATCAGCTTGCAAAAATGTTCAGAAATAAATTTATGCGATACTTTTGGATGTATGTTACTATTATTTCAATTCTAGGTACTTGGATATACAATATCCATAATTAAAATTAATATTACTCACTTAACATCACTCACAAATTAAAATAGTACAACTTAAAATTTTCTTGTATTTGCTTGGTAACAGTACGTGCCTCTTGTAATGCGCTCAGAAGACAACTGTTCACGGGGTGGGTAGTGAAGCTTATCAAAAAAACATAGCAGGCTGTTGTTATATTATTACTTGCCTAGAGTCAGGTGGGTACGGGATCTTGAAATTTGCTTGAAATTTTTTTGACTTTTGATCGGCTTTTTGTGTCAAATACCCCTTTGTGTGACGTAACGAACTCAAATACCCCGTTGTATTTCTTGTAAGAATTGCCTTTCTGCAACATCTTCAGTTTCTTATAAAGATATTTAACCACAGCACAAATTTCTTTCTTTCCTATTTCGTATTAAACGTATACCTGAAACAAAATAATTAATAGATTTTTATAATAAAATTTCCGTCTAGAAACAACTATTGATTTATTTTCCTTTATTCCCATACGCGTTTCGCCATTATGGTTTTGGGCATTGTCAGTGGCTGTGAATTTATGTTTACATGTGTGTTATTACATTTTGTTCGGAATATTACGAATTATTATATACATATTTACATTGTACTTACAGGTATGGTTATGATCTTCACATGGCGGTCTGAAACAGCACTTTATGCAGCTTTACAGATCTTCTTCTGTATACGTAACACTGTTTCGAAACTTTCACGGATTTCTGCATAACTGTTTGGCAGTGGATACACTTTAATATCAACTGTACACTGTTTTTTGGTTACTGCATTTTCATGATTACTAGATGATGGTTTTTTATGATAATACAGTAGTGCCAACTTCGTTCCATTATTTTCACTTTTTTTGTATCTTTGTTGCTCTCTTAAACTCTCCGTTCTTCTCAGTTTCTGTGTATAGAGTGTTTTTGTTAGTTTTTTGTGTGGTTGCTATTTTTAGTGAATTTAAGAGTGTTGTATTAGTTTCTCTGTGTAGTGGTTGTTTTTAGTGAGTTAAATAGTCTTTTATTTGTTAAATTAGACGGAAATTTTACTATAAAAATCTATTGATCAACAACTGAGGAAGATGACCTATAACCAGATTTGTAAAATAATGGATCATTGCAGGCTGTTGTAATTTTGAACAATATTCTATAAAGGAGTAGAGAATTATCTACAATACTCGCAAGATTAAACTATTTCATTTCCCTGGATCGAATGTGATGGGTGAGTGGTAACGCGTGGGCTTGGCATTCGGGAGGACGCGTCTTCAAATCCCCGTTCGGACATCCAGATTTCACGTTTTCACGAAATCACTCCAGGCAAATGATAGGATATGTAATCTTGGTTGTCCGGGTTGAACCGCGTCAATTTGTCGAAACATAACGTTTCGGCCATCATTTTGTGGCCTTCTTCAGAGTACTGTCACGGCTGGAACTGCTGCCACCTATATATAGTTCCAGCCATTACAGTACTCTGAAGAAGGCCACAAAATGATGGCCGAAACGTTATGTTTCGACAAATTGACGCGGTTCAACCCGGACAACCAAGATTAAATCGACAACGACCAAGGAAATCTGCGCACCTAAATGATAGGATAGTTCCATAAGAACGCCATGACCTAATTCCTTCCTGTTCCTTGTCCCCAGTCCCTTCCAGCATTTAATATTCAATGACATCGACGAGGCGTAAAGCCCGATAAAAAGAATTTCCTGATACGCCAAGAATTTATCAGATGACTCTTGTAATTTCATTCCGTAATCAACTCCATTAGAGCTCAATTTTTTTTAATTTTTTTATTTTTTTTTAAAATACCGTTTCCTGATTCTAGGTGGTTTATGTAATTTGTATTCACTGATAGAATGTTCTGTAGAATATAAAACTTAGCAGGCTGACAGATATTATTTACTTGCATGTTCGGTAGTTTTTAATTAAAAAAATTTCCTTTTAAAACTTATTGTCAGGTCCCATGCTTTTTTCTTTCATTACTCATTTCGGAATTTGCGTGCAAATACAGTTAATCTCTTGTTTTAATATCATTTGGGACATGGGTGACACAGTCAGCTTACAACATATATTCTATTGCCACTGGAATTCGGCACTCAAACGCAAATTAACGATTTCATATCAGTGGAGACAACACGGGACAAACACATTATTTAATTAAAACTGGAAATGTGGCCAGAATCGAAATGACAGCCCTTTGTATTTGGGACCAAAGTGCGTTAACAATTGCAGTGCCAATGGAATCAATATTAATTATTTCAGCAATAAAAAACCAGGTTCCGTAGAGCCGCGTCTGACGAAAAAAACTGTTGAAGACATGTGTTTTGTATCCCCAGTCTTAATAATAATTTTCTATCGTTCAAAAAATATATTCTTTAATTTGATTTGAAACACAGTGCTATCCAGCGGTAAAGGCACATTACGTTACTTCATAGCAATGCCTTATTGTAAAACATTTTTCCACAGCAACATCAATGAGGAAATGATTCATTCCATCACTATGGAGCGTTTCTTAAGGTAAAAAATACTATATGTAACGAAAAGTTGACAACTGTTTGATATAATCACTCAAATCACTTAAGCTGTGAAGAAATATTATCGTCCATAGTCTGCAATAATCTATTTATTGGGTGGTTCTGCTTATGATACTTATTAGGCGCACTGTATTGTGCCAGCAGGAAAAACTACTTGATATTTTTCTATCAGCTTGGATGTTATTAAACAGTAAGCCCTGCACATGACATTCCCCCGATGGGTTACATGAATACAAAAATGGGTTCGCAAAAAGTAATGAATTTATTTAATAAACCAAATTATTTTTGTTATGAACACAAAATTTGACACGTATACAGTCTCGCAGAGTGTAAGTTCAGTATACGCACTTAACCAGTCTCTAGCTAATCAGGGTAGCTGCTCAGGGTATTTTACAGGCCCTGATATGTTTCAAACTGTCGCATTGTTATGTGGCACATTACCGAGTGCCCGCACTGCTGTCGACAGTGCCGGTGACGGGAAGCGAACCTCGGACCCACATAGGATGGCGATGGTTTCGCCAGTCCGTCTTCTCACATCGACATACCTCGCCTCCACTGCCAAATTCGGGGCAGCGTTCCATGAAATAGATAAAAGAAAATATCCGAGTGGTGAGTCTCCATTTTGCATAGGCTGGCTGTCTCCCCGTTGTTATGGACGGCGAGGAGTACTCGGAAAGCTGCGTTGCTTGTAACTTGTCACAATACTCCCCAATGCTTATGTCATCGCAGTTGACCCTTCCCACAGCCCCCATTCATATTGGCGTCAACCTAACAAGTGGATTGACGAATGGTTTTACAGCGGTGGCAGTTCGCCGAAAAACCGCTTTCACTGGATCGTCCTCCGTTGCCCTGGCTTCGGGATCGCGACTCATTGCAAGCCATTAATGGTAAACACAACTTTTTTAAAAAGGTGTTGTGAGGTACAAAACCTCACCATTTGATATTTTTTTTAATATTAGTAATTTTTTTTTTTTTTTTTTTTTTTTTTTTTTTTTTTTTTTTTTTTTTTTTTTTTTTTACTTAGTAGTTATGATTGTAAATATACTAACATTGAGTTTTTAAGGTCACAGAATTTCAGGAGTGGTATACGAGATCTTTGGTGAAAAAAGAACAGTTGAAGAAAAAAGGTAGTTGAAGAGTTAATTAAATTAAAGAAGCTGTGGAGGGAAAAAGCTTAATGGGGAAGCTATAAAAATCTTGGCGGAATTTGAAATGGAAAATATTAGCCTAAGGGAAGATAGTGATAATGATAAAGTTAGTGAATTATGAAAGTTATATTAGGTAACTGATTGTCATTTGATTATGGAAGATAATAAGATAAGTGGAAGACTTTTGTTTCATGTTGAGATTATAATAAAGAAAGTGGAGTTGATTCTTAAAGTACATTTGGTATTATTTTTTAATAGTAGTTTGATTTACAGCGGTGGTATCTAAGGAAAACCAGCGGTGGACATAGAGGGTTAAATAAAGATCCTATCTAAACTAATCTGAAGCTGGAAACTTAAGGAAAAGTATTATAATTTATTTTCTAAAGGTGAAAATAAGATATGAAATTAAGATTGTAAAGAAGAACAGAAAACGAAGTACATTTTCATGTCATTTCTAAAACATAAAGAAACTTACACTGCCTTAATATGGATAGCTTACTACAGTCATGCTGGAGATGGTATATCCCCCATACAATTACTTCATTCACTACAAAACCTTAGTATTACCTGTTTATAAATTATATAGAGCAGTCTGGTGGTTCCAGTGATTAAGGCTCCAGACTGGAGATAGAAAGGTCCCCGGTGCAAATCCCTGTCTCGGCTGGGATTTTCCAAGTTCCTTAACAAGCCATTCACCTCTGTCACAACTTTTTTTGTGCTTGCAGATACTCCAGTTCGCTACCGGGGTTCGATTTCCTACATTAAACTGTAGGTCTCATACACCCGGCAGCATTAAAGCGTTAGGTTAATATAGTTACGACAGAGGCAAATGGGTGTTAAATCGAAACTCTGTCCGTTGGTGGTCGAACCCTGCAACCAAACTCAGGGATCGACAAGCAGCATTTAACGTAGTTTGCAGCCATCCTGTCGTCTTATCTACTATTCAATTTTCACTTCTCCACACACAGCAACTACATACATCTTATTCGTTGCTGCTGTTTCCCTCTATATTGCTATCATACGTCACCGTAACTTTCCGAACATCTACAAAATACCCATGCCGTCAGGAAGTGGCGATAAATTGTCTCTGTTTGTCTAGACTTTTATTCAAGACTTCCCTGAGATTTCAAAGGGTTAGCAACATATATGTTTCCCCGTTAATCTCCCTGGGACTGAGAAGGTCTTTAGTTGACTCGCAAGTAGCGGCTAGCGGAACCACTCACACTGGTGGTCTACAGCTTGTGTTTGAATTTCTGCAATTGTGAATATTGCGCAGATATTTCTTATAAATCCTTCTCGAGCCACACTATTTATCTTGATTACATGTAACACCACACTACTTGCACAATAAAGCACTTTAGCTTGCGTCACGTTCGGTAATTCACACAGTAATAGTGGAAATAAGCATATTAGCAAGCCTAATGGCTTGCAAAAGCATCTGACGTTGTAGGCGGGATGATATAGAAGGATTGTTCAGCTGCCAACTGAAAGAGTTGCCACACATTACGCCTCTCTCGTGGCTTAACCTAATCAGGTAATGCTACTCCATGCAGGAGACCCTGGGGCATCTGACCAAATATCACGTGACCAACGAAAGCATTTGACAGAGATAAAGATTACGAGATCGCGAAAACTCCGATCGAACCGGCGCGACGACCTATTAATCGCCGTATTGAAAACGAGGGTCAGCTTTATTGAAAGCGCACACAACTTCATAGATGAAGTTTTCATTTTGTTTTAATGTCGCCAATTTAGATTTTACTTGGATTCTTTTTCTGAAAGGTGTCCTTGGGAAACCAGGATCGCATATAATACCGAAGGCCCGAAACAAAAAACAAAAACACCAAAAATCTTTCGCAATCCTAGAAATGTTATACGCATTGTGGCGTAAGTTATTGTTAATATAAAAAAGAAGAAATAATTTAATACATACTTTGTATTATAAAAAGTTCGTAAGCATAAAAGTAAAACATAATGACTTTAAAATTTGTAAGTTGTTTCTAACGAGAAACTGTCCATAGTCAAGTTGCAAATTAATTTGGCTTTCTAAACCTTAAGTGACTGCTGTGTTAACTAAACTGTTCCGGCTTTCTCTGTGCCCCAGAATTTAGGCAAACCGCATCGCCAGTGTGTGACCAATCGAACGTTATTGTTACATGGGCTGTTAATGCTAGCCTAAGTGTGGCTAGATAAATGAGGTTATTGTGCCTTGTACGATCGAAGCCATTAGCAGGCCTTTACTACACAATAACAAAGTAACGGTAGAGAAATGGAAGAACCATTCCGCACGTAGAGAGATCTGAATATAGGACCAGTAAGTTGGTCCCAAATTTCACAGATTCGTTTTGGATCAATTTGAATTGTTTGGTATTGTTAGATACTAAACAAAGGTACAACGTTCTAAAATCACAAAAAAGATTGATATTTTCATTGCGCTGAACATCTTGACAGCAAATTTCACGAAAAGCAACTGATGCAGAAAAAAATCACTTCTAAAAATTTTGATATATTATTTTGACGTTTGAAAGACAAGAAGAAAGATGAGAAGTATGGTTGAATTGTATGCTTGATATTAAATCTGAAAAGACTAAATTAATTCTTGTAGTGACTTCTTCAGTTTAAAAAAATAAAATGAAATTAAAAAGTACTAAACTTGTTAGAATGAAAGAGCTATTGATTTGTTTGGGAATGTTACACGACGTGTTTTTTTTAATTTGTGTGTGTGTTCGTTTTGGGAAAACTAGAACCATGTTAAGCCTTAGTTTGGACTGAATTTTTTGCTTTTGGGTGTGAACACGTCCATGTTACAATTAGTGTTTTTATCCCGAGAGGGGACCTACAGTTTAACGTGGAATCCGAAGCGTTCTGGCGTATTTCACATTACACAGCAATCTGTGCCAGAGGTGAAGGTTGGGTTAAGGGGTTAATGAAAATTCCTGCCTAGACAGGTATTCGAACCGGTGACTTTTCGATCTCCAATCAGACGCCTTTAATTTTATTTTTATATTTTTCCGTTTTGCGAAATTCTTGTGAAAGATATCCACACATTCGTTATGCCGGTACGGACAAGTAATCAAATAGTCATGAGTGTACTGACGCAAGCAGAAGATATGGGATGCACTCTGGGTGAGCCTTTAACTGTGTCAAGTTATCACGTGAATTGTAAGTAATGCTCTCGCGAAAAAGAGCTCTGATTTAACTTTAAACGAATGATCAATGAAAACGAGTATCTATAAAAGCTGCAGTAGATCATTATGCTATCACAGCATTCGTTCTCAAATCACATTGTTACTGATATGGCCGTTCTGTTAGAATTATTCTCGTTCATGTTGTGAATTCACAATAATATATTGACAAGATAGTGGTTATTGCCAAGAACCTCAAAAGAAAGTTAAGTCTCTCGAACCATACTGATCACGAAAGTTTTGGCCAGTTATTTTCTCTTTAGTACGCAATTTTAGACGAAGCTCGCTTTTGGCAACCTACTTGTATCTGTTATTAAGTCTTAGACTCAACTAAAGAATCAAAAAATGAAGTCGAATAAGTTATACCTGAAAATTAAATAATGTATCATCACATTTGTAGTTTTTGACCGTCCTGATAATTGCTAAGTGCTCGTATTAAATCAGGCGAATTACCGTTTTTTAAATAAATTGTTTTGCAACTGCTTGGCACATTGTCAATATAAAATGACATTTGTGTAATGGCGCGAATCCGGGAAAATTTTCTAGCTGACAGTCAATTCTACTTGCTCCTTTCAAATTAATAACATGTCAGATTTAAAAATCTTTGAATACATTTTTATTATATTACTTTAAAAATATATATCCATTTTTCCAAAAAAAGCCCAACGATCAGTAACTACTTTTTCTATAAGTCCAAGGAAAGTGTTCCAGTGGTAAGTATAGGAACAGTAAGAAAAAGCTATGTTCTTTGCTTGTGTTAACATTAAGTCTGCACAGAAACTAGAAGCTGCAAAAGATAACAAAAAAGAAGTAGAATCACAGAGGTGCAGGAAATGTAACCCAAGAATAGTGCCATTTGATAATGACGATAATGATCAAGAAGATACACAATGTCTGTGCTGATCAGCTTCAATATATCTCGAACAGTGGATACAGTGCCAAACGTGTTCCTTTTGGGCTTACGAACTCTTTGCCTGTGTCGAGATTTTTTCGTTTACGAAAATTGCAATCAGTGTTCATTTACCATTCACAGTCCGTATGTTTTCCAAGATATGTAACTTTGCTCTAAATTAAGTATACTAGTTTGCAAAATTAAAGCGTTTTTAATCACTCATTTCTGATTTTGAAGCTAATTGGCCTCGTTGTCAGACCACGTTAGGCAAAGTGGCCATTAAAAAATGAATTCTTTTAGGTGCAGAAGTTGATCCTAAAGTAATTGAAAACTTCTAATATATGCTACGATAGTGTAAGTATATAACCACTAATTTTAGTGCCTTTATGAAAATTGTAAGTCGGCTTAAAAAAATCAGCATGCCTTGAATTGACTACATTTTACAGCTTTCTCCTGTTTATAAACCTACAGAAAAGAACATAAGCTGCAGATAAATGTTTTAAAATAACTTTTTGAAAAAAATACAGTTTTTCGCCTCGTCGAAGTCATTAGAGGAAGCAGAGGGTATGGGGACAAAGTGTGGGAAGAAATTCAACGATTACCTTTCCAAGAAACCATCCCAGCATTGACTAGGAATTATTTCGAGAAACCATGGAAAACCAAATTCTGTATGGGTTGCCGGGGATTTGCATCCTCGTTCTTTCTAATGGCCACCTGGTGACAGAGTTTCTACTTATCGCTCATTCTGCCGCTGTTGAGGCTGAACCCATATTTTAACTTGGAATGAAAAGCATGGAGCTTCCTAACAAATCCATGTTAGGCTAGGGCAAAATTATCGATGTATCGAAATATCGACATTTTTCATAAAATAATCGATATTTATGGTCAATATTTTTACTCTCGATATTTTATTTGGAGTATCAATTTTAAGTACCATTCAAAATTTTTGTGTAAACACAAATCAGTATCCAATTTCATGTGTTGCATATATTTTGGATAATATATCTGAACGCGTCATAAAAAGCGAATTCATCGTATTTTAACAGTTTTAATCAACAGTTAACAGATTTAAAAAAGATGTTAAATTTTAACAGGCTAACGTTAACGTCAATGTCACTGTTTTCAACATATTTGAATGTTATCGGTTACATTACTTTTAATCAAGTTGAAAAATATTGATTAACGAAGTTGAAGGTTGACGTAGCTTTACTGCTTCTGTTCCCAATTGTTTTTTTTTTTTTAATTAATATTATTATTTTCACTAATGAATAGAAGTTGAAGCGTTGACGAAGTATCTAATATGCCAAGCCACTTCTGTGTCATCTGAAAGAGCGACTTCTACAGTTAACTTGGCTGTACCGGAGAACAGGAATAGATTGACGGGGTAACATATAAAACAGAGAGTTCTTTTGACGTCTACATCAGGTGAATACTAGTTTGATTGATTGTAAAAATAAATAAATTAATAAAAGTTTCTGTAATTTCCTCATGTGTCTATAATATTCCAAATTTTCTTAAGTATTCTGATGTATGTTATAAACATTTTTAGAAAATTACTGGCTTTAGGCAGAAATATCGATATTTCGATATTTTTCTCTCGATACATATCGATACTGTTTTTAAATATCTATACGATATTTATCGATATATTTTTTCATTTGCCATCCATAACCCATTGTAACAGCCCTCAAACCTAAAATTAAATGGAATTATTTTTTATGAATCATTTGTAGTATGCTAGAGTTTGGTTAAATATGATCTGGTAGGTTTGTTTTTCAATTAACTGTAAATCAGTGTATATAGACTTTGTTTTATGAAAAGAAATTATTTGGAGGCCATTTAATTTCTTTAAGAACAGAATTGTGCAGGAGAATTGCTTAAATGTTGATAATTCCAAGTATTAATGCAAGTTACGATGTCTAAAGGATAATTTTCTACAGTTTAAAATGATTTCTGTGAATAATTTTGTGTTTAAGTATCATTAATTCTCATTTCTGACCATTTTGCATTAATTGTAATTGATTATGTGTTAATTCTGATTGTTTTTAATATGTTTCAATTGTATAACTATTGTTAATGTTCGAGAAATATCTGGCGGAAGCTTTTGAAGTGTTCTAGAAATTTCGAAAGAGTTTATGTAAAGCGATCATCCAAGACAGAGTAGTTAGTTAGTTTTTCAGCAAAGTTTTTCACCAACTCAGTTTGCGACAGCCGGGAACTGTATTGTCTGTGGAAGAAGTGTTGTATGCTATCTCTGGATTGTATGAATGCATGTAACCAGTATCGTTGAATTCGAGTTTTATGAAAATAAAGCAAGCTCAAAGTGAACTGCATGGTGGACTACTTAATTATCGTATTAATTAAACCACGAACAATCTTATACCATGTTAACAAAACAACTCTCATACACATTCCTGGCCTCAGCGGGATTCGAACCAAAGACCCCGAACTTTCAAGTCGGTCTCCGCTACAAGAGAATTGTGAGAAACAGCTTCATCCGTTTGTCAAGAACAGTTCCAACCAAAAAAAAAAAAGTATTCTAAGCGGTATTCCAATATACTATAATAAACAGCCCGAATTTGAATGTTGTTAGCTAAATATAAATTCGCCTGTTACGTTTTCAGCCTGGATGTTCCATTTTTATCTGTAAACTAAAAGTCATAAACTTTGTGATCATTTCGCATCACTCTCAGCCTTCTAGACGATGCGTACGTAGCGTGGTGAGTGAGCAATAGCTACCTGGCGCAGGTTCGAATCTCCGTCAGGACCTCCAGATTTCGGTTTAATGTGGTTTCCCCAAATCACTCCAGGCAAATATTGGGATGGTTCCTTGAAAAGATCATGGCTTATTTCCTTCCCGCTCCTCAACGAGGCTTATATCCAGAGACAAAAAAGACGATGCTCTTAAGTATATGATATCGAAGTTTAAAGGATGCAAATGAATTGCCAATCATGATGTTGCAAATTAAGTAGATGAAAACTGAAGAGAAATTTAGTGAGAGACATAGCTGTTTAAACAGTGAAGTTTCATATTTTAACTCTTTCGTAATAAATCAAGGCACCTACCTTTATGCCACGTATTTCGAGTAGTGAAACTTTTCTCTCTTCAAAAGCACCATTTTTCCGTGAACCTTTTATCTTCTTTAATACGTTAATGCACTATCTGAAAAAAAGTCTTTTTTCAGCTCCCATCTCCTTGTGTAACTTTATTGACGTTACTTTTTACTAAAATGTCTTTAAGCTCTAGGTGTAAATATAGTGGCTTCTGGCATACAGATAATACATATTTTCGCTTTATATAACTTTCTCTGAAAGACACCAAAATCAACGTTAAATTTATTCTCCGAAAAAATGATTCTTACTACTCTAACGTGGAGAAAAAAAAAAAAAACAAGTATTCATAAAGATGGTATTATAGTGCAGTACAGCTACACCGTTTATTTATCAAAACTGTGGTATTAGTTTGTAGAGTGGATTATTAAAACGCTGTCTCGTATGAGAAACGCCGCTATAAAAAAAAAAATCGAGGAAAACAGTATAAATTATGACGATGAAATATATTTATTCAAATAATTAATGGTAATATGTGCGAATATTACACTGCAAGAACTAAAAGAAAAAAAGAAATCCGCAGAAAAGAAAGATATGAAAAGGTAATGAATTATGAAATTAAAGGAGATTATCAAGAATGTGTCCAGTTGTAAAATGTTTATAGTGAAATTGTATTTATTCTTCCAGTAAAGGATTAAGAAATTTACGATTTTTACATTCCGATAGAAGATAGGTTAAAATCACCTAAAATCTCAGTAATCATGGATTCGTCTCCTATGCGATCTTGTTCTTACGCATTATTCTATAAGCTACACTCTTCCTATCTGTTATGGAATTATGGTAAGCCATCTTTTTCACATTAAAGAATCAATAATCCCTTTCTCTCTCACACACTCTCAGACCATTCACCCTCAGTTCTTTATCCCGCATATCTCGCTCTCTCTCTTCTTGTTTTCTCTATTGAACGGTCTGAATGATTAGCACGCGGAATGTTTTTATACACATGTATAAACAAAATTCTCACTCAGTCATGCATTTAGCAATGGTACAATAATATTCTTCGTAAAACGTCAGGTTCTTGTTACTTCTTTCAGACCAACACGAAAGCACGACAAGTCGTCAATGAAATAAATACTCTAAAACATTAAATTCACCGTACTAGATTGTAACATGGTTTAAAATCAATGTGATATTTTTTCGTTTCTTTGGGTAGTTTTTTTCCCTCCGATTCGGTCGTCAAGAACCATGTGGACACTGGCCACTACAGTTGGCCAATATGTTTCATTGAAGAGGAAGCGGAGGAGAAGACTGAGTTCCTGCCAGAAGTCTAACCGGCGTGGTTAATCTATAGGAGAAAAGTCTGTTTTGCAATATTCGAAACGTTTAACTTTGTGTGTTCTGTATGATAAGTGCATGTATTTTGTTTGTTTGCCAAATGTGTAGTTTATAGGCGGAGATTTGGTGCCGTTCCAGCATTCGCCTACATTATTTCGGAAAATCGCCTAAACTCCACAATCAGTAGGGTAGTTACGCGAGGCCTGTACTCAAGTACAGTCGAGTTTTGTACCTTCCCGATCCAGTGTGTTAAACACAATCACTTCTCATAGTAATAAACATAATCTTTGCCAACTTATAGCATAAAGTTTCATTGTACGGCCCAAAAAGTTTCATCTCCATATATCTCCATATTTCAAATTCTAGATCTGGATGTTTGTCTTCTTTTTATTTACTATCCCACCAAATTTCTCATTACTAATCTCCTCAATCCCACAGGTTGATTGCTGACATCCTTCATCAGACTCCGACACCGTCAAACATTTGCATTGTGGGATATCTATTACTAAATTGCCGTTGCACGTTTTTCGACCAAACAATTTATTTTCTCAAACTAAAGTTCCCTTAAAATGCTCTGATAAAGCGTGTTTTAAATGAACTGATTTCATTTGAAATTTATACAGCATGAGTGGGTTGTTGTTGTTAATATTATTATTATTATTGGAGCTTAAGGGCGCGTCGACGGCGGGTTCATTAGCACCCTAGCATGTGTGGGCATCTTGCGAATACTTCACCGTCATACCTGACCGGAGTAAACTTGGGGCGAAAAATGAGTTTCAGGTCCTTGAGAGAAGCTACGGACAGCGGATAATTGAAAATTTACAAAACTGTATAAAGCATTACAGCAGATATGATGCATGTTATTACCTAGACGTTATATGAAAATTATTTAAAAAATTAACATACCTCAACCAATCAAAAATTTTGACGTTACTTCATTCCTAACAGATAAGGTGTGATAACAAATAAAAAAATTCGTAGAATCCCACGTAAGTCCAGAACTGAGGACGTGGAACAGTTCATCATGCTATTTTAGAACACATGATGTTATTAATAATTGAATTGATATTATTAATTATGAAACTTAATCGTACAAACATTTATCTGATACATAAATAATTACTGTTAATTGCTGCATAAATACATATAATATTCAAAGAAGCCAAGCATCACATCAATTAAAGTACGTAACATTTCATGTCTTTTCCTGTGGAAAACACGCATCATCTTTTCAATCAACACTATAGGAAGTAAAAATTATTTTATTATTATAATCCTTATAATGCTCAAATTCCTTCACTTGGGACTTAAAGTTACCAGAATTTGGTGCATTGCTGTTTAAATCCGTCTAACAAGACGACTGCAATATCGCAGGTACCATGAAATATCACCAGAACTTTTTAATAATTTATGGATGATAATGTAACAATGATAATAATAACATTTTAACATCGTAAAATATTGTATATTTTCTCCAGTGTCGTAACTAATTGACCAAATGTTTCAGATAAACTGAAACAAGGCAAATTAACAGAAATTAAATGGTCCACAGTTATTTTACGTAAGTTTCGTAGTGCAAACTGTTCTCGATTGGCACATAATGTCACCATTCCTTCTTCCATACCATCACAAAGATAAATAGGTTAATCGTTTACATTAAAGTTGGAGTTCTTTCCCTAACTGCGCTTCACTAATTAATCAAATAGTCCCCTCGCTGGGCACCAACAAAGTTAGTTTCGCGCTTCCAGACTGCGGAATAAAACATACAGTTTTCTCAGTTCCCAGGACACTAAGAAGTTTCAAGATACATTCTACTCCCAGTGAAAAAAAGTTAACTAGTCAACCATTGATAGTTTCTCGGTACAATTCTGACCAATTAGTAAGTAATGCTACTTCTCCAAAGAAAATCTCGCGTGAAGGGGATATTAGCTAATGAAAGTATCCAATGCATTCAAAGCCTTACAAATTATTACAGAAATAACACTGAAAATGAAATAAATCGTTAAAAAAATTTATTTTTAAAACTATCCTTAATTATACATAAAATACTATAACTTATTGACTTATCTTTAAAAAGAAATATTTGTGTTGAATAGCGATGTCTGGCTTAATTTTGCTACCCAGAAATGTCATCTTATATGCTTACAAAATTCAGTTGAAGGCTGATAGTCACTTCGGATATTGCCGCAATTTTTGTTCACGATGAACTAAATACATCAGTGTGATAAAATGAGATAAAGTTCTTAAACATGTACAGAAAAATGAAATACCTAATAACAGTACCGGTAGTGAAAATTATAATATGCCACCAAAACTGAATGTTGTTCGTTTTTCTATTTCGATCACCAGTCTTTCAATTGGTTCGATTCGTGAATCCATTTCTTGCTATTTTAAACTGATCCACCGAACGTGGTGGTGTAACGGATAGCGTTCTGACCTCGCTTTCGGGAGGGCGCCGGTTCGAATCCACGTCCGGGCATTCAGATTTGGGTTTTCCATGGTTTCCCAAATCATTACCGACAAATGCCGGGATGTTTCCTTCAAAAGGCCATTGCCAAATTCCTTCCCATTCCTTGCCCCCCATCCTTTCCCGTCTCTAAAGACCTCGCTGTTAAGAGACGTTAAGCAGATTAAAAAAAAATTAAACTGATCCATCCTCCCAAAACACATATTAGAAACTACAGATTCTGCTACATGATTCCCATACTCTAATAATTGTATCCATCAACAATCCATCAAAACAGCATGCCTTAAAATTTGTATCAATATGCTGTCTTTTCTCTCCGTAATACTCTTCCGTAACCTACTTCCCTCTCCTACCATTTCCGAAACACTTCATTTCTTGCTTTATCTATCCTCTTAATTTTCACCTATCCATCCATAATATGCAGTTTCAGATGCTTCAGTATTTCAGTCTCAGTGGTATTCCTACATTCCAAGTCTCCCATAAAGCTCCATTCTCCACACATATTTTTTTGACAGTACTTTCTGAAGTATTAGGTTAATGTTTGAAAATAACGATGTCTATTTTCAATTTGGTTCTTTTTGGCAGTAGTCTTAGATCGTTCTTGCTTCCGTTATCAGATGCAACTTTACATTCGAATCTGGTGGCTGATCGGTAATGCGCGTTCGAATCCCCGTACAGCCATTCGGTTTTCCCGTGGTTTCCCGAAATCACACCAGTCGAATGACTGGGATAGGTTCCTTCATAAATATCCATGGTAGAATTCCTTACAGATCCTTGGTAACGCTCCTTACCAGCCTCTAATAATCTCAACGTTGACGTAGCGTAAAGGTCTAAGCCAATAAACAATACTTCCTAAACAACAGAATTCTCTGAATTCTTCTTCTTTTTCTTTTATATTAAACCTACTGTTATTCTTATCATTTCCTATATTTCATGACCTTGACCTTACTTTATTTCATATTTGCTCCAAATTCTTCTCCCAGTGTTTTGTTCACGCCGTTCAATAAAAATTCAGTATCCTCACTTTCATCCGCCAACTGGGAAAAGTCTTCATCAGATCACAAGCATAATAATAGTTTGTCCTTGAAAACTTATACTTGATTCAACTTTTTCTTTCACTTCATTTATTTAGATTACACACATTAAACACAAAAGCTGAAGAAATTTTCTTTCTCTATTACTACACAAATGCAACGACCTGTACTCTTTATTAAAATTATTTCATTATGAGAACACAAATTACCACTCTTCTCAAAAGAGATTTTTCTCTGCTTTGAAAACACTGCCTATAAAAAAAGCTAAGCATCCAAATGGGGAAGTGGAAAAAAATGAAATTTTACAGGTAGAGAGGGTATATGATGTTATTTCAGTGACTACAAACTTAGCAGTTTACGCTCTCTTATCGATATGACGTTGTATCGTCTATGACCTGCATGCGTGAACTAATTTGGTTGGGAAAGGAATCTTAAAGCCATTGTATCCTCTCCTGATGCAATCTGACTCATAACTAATGTAACTAGTCCTTAATATCCTGGATACTGGCTCTGGGACTTAGCTGACGTCCGAGCTGGTCTCACGTGTATTCCTTTGGGGAAAGATCGGGGGATCTTGCTGACTATAGCACCTCAACATTACGCAGACAATTCATAGACACATGTGCCATGTTTGTACGAGAATTTGCCTGTTGCAAAATGGCACCATGAGACTAACACATAAGAAAGCAGGATGGCTCTTCGTAACGCGATGGAAGAATGGGACCGTTCCCCTGCTCACCACCATACTCGCCGACGATGGTCATCCGTGGTAGTACAGAACCGCGATTCACTGACATGCTGACTGAATGGCGTCACTTTGTGTTCAGCTGTGAATCGCGGTTGTGCACTACCACCGCCATGTAACAACTTGCTAAAATTGACATAATAGTTTGGAAGCATAAATTCATATATCAAACTAAAATACAATGCTTTGTAAATTATCGTGTTTTATTCTAACATGAGAGTCTTACGTCAAATTTGCTGCATTAAAAACCTATTTCTATAATGATACTTTGTATTCTAAAAAATGTGTCTAATTGGGATCTTTATGGAATGAAGTGCTACAACGAGCTCGAGATTTACACACGTTATGAACCAACAAGGAAAAATAATGTCCAGTGAAGACATTACGTTGTGTATCCGCTAGTTTTCATTCAAAATGAAAACAGTACATCTGAGTGTTACATCCACGAAGTGATCAGGGATCGACGAATATTACTTTGAGCATAACATCTCATTTATTTGTAGACATTTTAGTGAACTGATTAATGATTTTGTTAATCTCTGAGACGTCTCTACTCTCGTTAGTAACAGTCGTCGTATGACACAAATTTGTATCAAATTTTGTTCTACGTCCCATTACAAAGTTTCAATGGTCTCGTTTTAAGCGTCAATACTTTTCTGCATAGGTGGTCACACATCATGGTTAATTAATAGTCCATGAGCAAGACTAACGAAGTTCAAGTGCAGTGACCTCTTACATACTGGACAAACTTCAAATTCACATTATCAGTATCGATATTTACAAAATTCTTGGGTACAAAGCATCCTGTACAGCTTTAATGAGGAAAATGTAAATTTATCATAAGTCATACCTTTTTCAGTGCCATCTCACATGTTAAATGCTTCGAATTTTCCATTTTTCACTGTAATGAACTGATATCAGAATTTTCTTAGTGAGTTTACTGGTGGGTTTATGAACCTCTACATACGAACAGATAAAACATTTGTCTTTCAATTTACTGCATCTATGTTTTACGCAAGAATTAAATGTATTTTAATTTTAGTTTTCTCTTTATTCTACTTTTATATTGTTAATTTTAGCAAATAATTATTCAAATTTTTTAAGTCTCTCCATTGACAAATTGTATTAGATTCTGCAATCAGTTGTATTTCATTTTGTTCATTAATATGTGCCAGCTGACGTTCAGCAAGAAATTTATTCAGTAATTATTCTTTTGTACCGGTTATCCTAATATGCATTAGGACAATGATTCTAAAGCTTAGTCATTTGTCAACTGAAATTTGTTACATTGTTCGGGAGGAGCAAATGATTGCCTTAATTTTGTCACCTTCAGCGGGAACCAGTTTTCTAGAAGAATACTGACCATCATTCATACTCATAAAAAATAGTGCCGCTCGTGCAGCTCGCTGTAGACGTACTGAGAACTACACATGCGGGCGAACGCCCAAGGCGCCCCTCGTAGCGGTAGCAACGCAAGCCGCAGTGCACATGTGGCTATTTCTGTGGCGAGACGTAAATACAGGCGCCCAGCGGCTGATAGGCCGATACCCGCCAGGCATTGACGTCACGCTCCCGCATTCCGCGTCACAGAGTCGAGGTCACGTCCCGCTTCGAGGCTCGGAGAGGTCACACCGAAACCTCACCATCTGCTCGATACCTCGGCACTAAATTCGACTGGTTATCCACAACCATTTGGGGTTATTATATCTCGTAGTAAACATCAAAACTGATGAACGTACATCATCTATTTTCCGGCAGTACATTTGTCACTTACTAATATTTATGAGCTATATTTCATTGCCTTCATTCACCATCGCATCACTTTTAGTTAACAGACTTCTTTTTCAGAAAATTGTTTTGTAGTTCAGGTCATCCTGCCTACAAATCTATATGTTTCATCCAATCCTGTAAACACAACTTGAAATCTTGATGCATTTTTAATTCCTTTATGAAATAGAGCTATCCTTCCTCAGGAACTGAACCAGTTTCTAGCGACTTAAAGATGACAAATATTAATTCCCATTGGATGGGCTACAGAAATTATCTGAATGACTATATGAGGAACAACTGAATGCATGCAAAAGTAAATCTGACACAGGAGAGGAAATGCCAAGCTCATGACATCTCCAGGAAACACGGGAGATCAAAGTCTAGAGTTGCCAAAGAAGTTTTCTCTTGAAGAAGGGTAGCTGTTCTGGAGATAAAATTCTGCCCTATCGGCTAGAACAAGGTAAAGACCAAATCACGTTTCGTCTTCAGGGCTTGGCGTTTAGTCCGAATAGATGTTCTTAGTAGTTAGTTCCATTGCAGCGAAGTAACAGCGAAATAAAAAAACATAAAAAATATTTGATTCGCAGTAAGAATATGCCACACCACAAATTCACATCAAATGTATTTCGCTTGTTTTTAACCCTTCGTATTTCATGCAATAAATGTCCCTTTTTTTTCTATACAAAAACTGATCCTATGAAGGTCTGAGTTCTTTGGATAAACTTAGATGAAATTTTAAAATCAACATGACCATCAAATCCTGCACTAATTCTATTAACACAGTACCACCGAGCACGATGGGTGAATGGTAACGTTCTGGCATCGCATTCAGGAGGACATGGGTCCGAATTCACGTCCGGCCATCCCGATTTGGGTATTCCATGACTTCCCCAGATAAATCTAGGTGAATGCTGGGGTGGTGCTATCAAAAGGCCATTGCTGAATTCCTTCTCATTACTTGCCCCAGTCCTTTCCCACCTCTATTAACATCGACAAGATGTAAAGCCGAAAAAAAAGCCATAGTTGCTATAACTTTTTGTAAAACTTCTTCTAAATTGGAAACAGGAGCCTAATGAAGGCTCCGGTACCAGACTATGCTGTTAAGGAAGTGAATAAATGGTAGAAGTGTAACTCAGCATTTTGAATTTCTTTTAATACCATTCATAAACTGACATAAAAAAAGACAAGCCAGCCATTTACCACAGAAGATTCAATTCTCGAACGCGTGCTTTTCTGTAACTCTCAGAAGTGATGATAAGATTATAAGAAAACGAGGTAGTTTTCAAGGAATTTAAAATAACTTCGCATCTATGTCCATTTGTTTAACCTTTACACAACAACTGAGTACATTATGTGCCATATCTAGTGGTATTACGACGTCGAATGTAGGCTCTTTTTTTTTATTCACGTCCATCTAATAGAGATATACTTATCTTATAGTTAATTACACTTTCCTTCCTAGCCATAAGTGATTATTCCAGTAATCACTTTCAAAAACATTTTAAATTAGTAACTTTGGTACATTGAATATTTCGTTAAAACTTAATGCAACTTTCATAAAATCTAACTTTCTTAATCTTGTCAGACACAGCCGATTACATCTTTTTCTAAATTTATAATTTGCCTTGAAACTCCGCCATTTTCTTTCATCCTGTTATCTTATCATTACTACTTACTAACAGCACTAAATCAGCATCCGAAGTGCTATTGTCGTCAGTACAATTCCTTCAATTCATTATTAATTACGTTTACTACCTTTTCTCTTTATGTCAACATTACATTCACAGTTATACGTATTAACCATTTCTGTCCTTTATGAGGTAGAACCCTCAAGGGGTTATGAGGTTTTACTGGATGTGAAGATTGATGAGTTTGCATGAAGGGCAGAGTCTTGTTAGTGTCAAGTAGGAGAAACCTTTATTATTTTATTAATTCAGAGAAAACACAGTTAAGTACTTGTTAGCACAAATTCCTAACAAAAAGGGTGGATAGGCATAGAAGTTTGACCACAGAATAAAGCCTTTTGAAGGGACCATCTCGGCATTCACTTGGAGTCATTCTTGGATACCCAGGAAAACTGAAATCAGAATGGTCGAATGGGGATTTAAACCTGCCTCCTTCCAGGATGGAGCGATATTATTCACTCACAGGCTCAGTATCAATTCCAGTAACTAGAACTGTTGATAACATCAAAATGTCTATTTCGGTCTTTTAAAATACATATATTTAGGACTATATTTCGATACTAAAATTGGATATCGGTGTCGATATTTTAAAAAATAAATTATCATCTCTCATTTTTTTTAATGACATAAAGTCATTTTCGTGGAGAAACAAAACAACTCCCTGCGTTGCAAATCCAATAAATTTAATCATAGATGGTGTTTTAAGAAACAACCCAATTTTTCAAATAGACTGATGAGCCAAAACATTATTAGTCTGCCCTCCACAAGACTTATTGCCATTTGGTAACATCACAGGTAGGTCATTTGCTAAGTAAAGAAAGTATATAATCAGAACAGAGACCCATGTATGCTACGTGTGACTAATGGAGAAATCCACTGACATAAGTGACTATTACGCAAGACAGATGATAAAGACACAGTGCAGGTAGCACACGATCCATTAATATCAGAACGCCTCCATGGACAACCCTCAACACAATTATCACACATATTCATTTCTTACTCTATCTGTTCATTAAACTTTTTGTTTTTTTTTCTATAGTATTATGTTTTGAATGCTTCAAAAAAATATATATATTTCTGGTGTACCTAAAATCCACACTCATAAAGTGTTCTGTACCCATACACATAATTTTAGAAACTTTTTTGTGATGCTTTAATATTTAATATGAAAAGATTATTATTTTCAAGAAGCCTCTTTTTGCAATTGTTATTCATTATTATTAATTTTAGTGCTATGGAGCTAACACTCTGATGGCAATTCTCCTAGTCGTCTACCCCCATATATACGTCGTTTTCTTTTATAATTTGAATGTTAAATTCCTCCGCCATTTACTTTTCCGATTTATAAAATTTTAAATTCCCTAAGCGTATTTGATAAATTATTCATCACTTGGTAATTTTTTCCAATCACTGAAACCCTTACCAACAAAAGAAACATTTCTGACCCCCTTATGCATTAAATCCAGCTCAAGCTTGTGATCATGGTCACCTTTCCACTTCCATGCGCTATTTCTAATTCTTTGAGCTCTGCTTCCCAGGTTATTCTTGATTTTTATGTAAACTGTAATTTTAGTTCTTAAATAACAAAATCCTCTATTTGTTTATTTGCCATATGGCTAGGCAACCAATGTAATGTATACAAATATATACAATGATGAGAATGTTTGTAGCATTCACAAATTGATGTCCAGTTGTTGCATCCATGCTATGAAGGAAGTTTTATCACTGAAAACATCTTGAAATGGTCCATGGTTCCTTGATGATACAACTCCCAATGTTCTGTTGATTATCTATCAACAGGGCAGTATCATTAGAACATACTTATTTCTTCTCATTTAAAACTCTTTTTTTTTTTTTTTACTCTTGAACTATCTGATGTTATCTAAAGTTTTCCACAAATCTACAAATGTCATCATTATATACTTGTTTTTCTTGATCATTCCTAATAGGATAATGTTAACCTTGCTTTTCTTGCTCACCAAATTTTCCTGAACCAAATTTGATAATCTTCTTTCTCTTTCCTGTAAATTATCTTGGTTAGTTACACTGAACTCTAGTGTACTATCAAACTTGTTATATGACAGTATTCTTGTGGTTCTCTGGGTGGAGGTATGATGATTTATTAAAATCTAATGTTTAAGCCTCCTTCCTTAGGATTTCTCTAATAAAAGTCATAGCAATATGGCTGAAATGTTGTAATAAATCAATATAACTCCAGCCACGGAACCAATGACCATGGAAGATTATACAATTATTATTGCATGACAGTGTTATTTATGTATGTATAATATTCCCACAACCCATTAAAGAGGGTTAAATCAAATCATTTAATATAGCAAATAAATAATATAATCAAAATTTTAATAATAAAGCAACTTTGAACTTGAACTTTAACCAATGTCGTAAAGAAACTTAAAAATTTGAAAATCAATAAATTTTGTTGCAGACATTTCCACTCGTAGTACTCTTAAAGACAAATGTTTTTATATACAGTTTGTATTGGCTATACATTTTATTAGAGGAGACAGAGATACTTGTAAGTGTATTACAACCATGTGCTTCATGACGACAATTAAAATTAACTTAAATAATTAAATGTCATAGATTTAAAAGTGATAACTCAAATTTAAGTGTCACAGTATGTTGCCAGTATAACAAGACACATTCTGACAAAAACTGGAGTCTATAAGTAGAAATATATTTTTTCGTAAAATAAAGCATTTGAATTTTATAAATAAAAGAACTTGGAAGATAAAAGTAGGTTTAAATGACAGAGAGAAAATCATTCAATAATAATAACAGTTTGGCAGTAATGTGACAATTAAAGGGAGAAGAATGGAATTTTAATATTGAAGCCTAATGACTGTGCCATGTGTGACTTTTGGAAATAAATAACTCTTAAACACAAGTTCAGTTATAGGAAAATGTGTCATAACTTAATAGATTCTAAATAAATCAGACTATAATGTATCAAAGTTTTTGGAAAATATGATTAAAAATAGTGTACCATGGGAATCTGGGACTTATGCAGTTAACAAAAAAACAATGAATTCCTGTGGGAAAACACTGAATGTCCAGAACATTCTCAGATAGAGAATATATAAAGCCGACATTTCCGTTGCATCGAGGTAAGTCTGAAACCAGCAGTGTACCAAACTGCTTGTGGCAAATTTAAAATTTATAGGCAAGAAACATAATTTCAGGCCTTGGACAACATTCATGGACTTTAGCTATTCCAATGCAAGTGATTGTAAACTTTAATCAGTAATAGAAACTTTAAATAACAATTTGCTAGGCAGTAAAGATTCAAAGTTTCAAACAGTTCTACCAAGCTCTCTCTATATGGAGTTGCAATCGAAGTGTTGCAAGAATGAATGCTTTCATGCAGAGCGTGTGTTTCTTAAAGAATAACCTGCAGTCTTCGCCTGTGTTTTTGGAGAATCTGATTTGGAATGTAAAACATGTTATCTGATACCAGTTTAGTTTCAACAGCTTTTAAAGCATATGTAGAGTGAATTTTTACATTTATGTTTAACCTTTCCAATATTATCTGTTGCAGTTACAAGAATAAACAGAGTGACAACTTAATTATATGAATCTAGCAGTATCTTCAAATTAATCTATCAGACACATCGCAAAATCAGCATCATATATCGTCATAGCTACTGACAAGATCTATGCATGATCCCAATGTACATTTTGGTATGGCAATAGTTTTTACCCTACAGTTTCTTTGGCAGTATGAAGATAAAAAAAATTATTGGCATATGTGGGAATTTCCCTATTTCATAACTTTTTGATCTCTGTTTGAATAAACTTTTAGTTTAATCTTCTTCCAGACATTTTAGAAATTCTAAGGAAATCTCATCAAGTCTGGGGGGTGAGCACCAAAGGGTAATGTTCAGGCTTGACATTCAGTAACACATATTTTCAAACCAGCACCGGGTGATTCTGATTAAATTTTTCCATGGTTTTCTTCATTGCTTAATGTGAATTAATTCTGAGTTGGTTTCTTGAAAAGGCTATAACTGAATCCCATTACTTGTCCCCAATCATAGTTCACCACTAATAATTCTGACAAGACATTAAACTCTAAGGGGGGAAAAAAAACTATGAGAATCTCAATAATTCCTGTTATTTGTTTCAGCTCAATCTCCAAAAACCCAGCAACATTTTGTTTTTAAATTCAATCTCCAAACTTGAATATCACTCTTTATGGCACTGTGTGATCTATATTACGCCTACATTAAAGTTTCTCAATGTGCCCTTAAGCTTACCATTAGCCACTTTGATGAGAACACATCTCATTTTAATTCTCCAAAAGTGTGTTTGGTATTCTTATATACCATGTACACAGTACCAACGGTTATTCCCTTTTCTACTTCTTCATTTTTCTCTTGAAGGATTTCTGTTAGACATTCTCGCTTACCAGTATCTTGATTATTTGATTCCTAAAATATCTGTACTGTTTATCATTTTATCTCATGTTTAGTATTAGTATGCTGTTTCATCTGGAAATAGTTGGCCATTTCCTCAACTGTAATAAGATCAATTTTTTATGAATGATTGCCATGCCAATGCAATTGAATTTGTTGTTTTATTTCCCATACGTGCATCACTTCATTCTCTGAAGCATCTTCAGCAGTTCTGTATTTTTCATGGGTCACATATGCTTATAATTGTACAGTGTTTCAGTATCAGTTATGTTTGTAGCAGCAGTTTGCATTACAGGTGTTGGTTGCATCTTTGTGAATAATTGTGTAGCACTTTCACTGCACTGTGAAATATTGATTTCTGATGGCTTACATTGTACAATGTATTGATTACTGATGGCATACAATTTTACTATGATTTTAGATTTAAGATCAGTTTATTTCCTTGTATCTTCACGAGCATTGGTTACCACCCTCTTCAGTATATTCCATACTTATTCAGTTTAACTACTTTCACTGTTTTTCCTTATACCTATGTGTTATAGTATTTGCAGGGGCTATGTTTCAGGTAAGGTTTTTTTTGTATGTACTCTTTATTCTTTGTTCATCTCAATCTGCACATTTTATTATTATGGTCAGTCTGTATTAGCTCCTAGTACATTTCATACACTCACAGCCCCTATTTTCCTTCTCCTGTTGCTGCATTCCAGGTTGTGCACTATTACGTATTAGGTTTATATCTTTAATTTTGAATTTATTTTCACAATTTCAAAACTGGCAAAGTAAGTATATATAATTATAATAATTTGGTTGGTAATCTTTTGAAAGAACTGTCTGTCACTATGGACTGTTCATAACAAGTTTCCTCCTTTACTATTTTCTTGTTCCTTACAAATCTCACAAGAGTAACACAATTCATAGCGTATGAGTTAAATAATCCACATGTTTCACACCAGAAATCCTTTGATTTAACCTGGTCCCAAGCAGCATCTAAATGAAGACAAGTCAGTTATCTCTTCAAGTTCTCTATCCCTCCTTTGTTATTTAGACTTATAACTTATCACACACCAAATATTTTATGAAGGAGGGCAGGCAAGGCTTAACATGGGCTATAACTCATTTCTTTCACTGTTCCAATCTTGTATTGATCAAAATTGCAGCCAACTGTACATCAGGATAAATGTTCATAAGTAGATAGTTTATACCAAAAGCCTAGCACACCTACTTATTGCCTGAGGCATTTCCCACAGTTTCAGAAACTGTTACAATTGCTTGACAGTTACAAACACTGAGTGTTCCCCCTAGCTAACTACACTATCTGAATCCAACAGATTTGATACTGATCATAATATACTACAATTATGCTTCCTCTCTCATAAATACATCACTCCATTTGTCTGTGTTTAAAAAATAAAAAATATATTTGTTCCTTGATCTTTTTCTTGCGTGCACTCCATTAACCTTTTTCAATGGGTTATTTATTTTATTAGTCCATGGTCTTTTTCCCTCTAAAAATTATCGACAAATTCCAATATTCATACCTAAGCTCTTTCAATGGGAGGCTACTTAGGGGTACCATGTGTTTCACATCATGTGTGGGTAATCCAAAATGTTTTATTTTTGCATTTATTATTTTGTTTTAATGCAATCTTTAGCAATCATCTTTTGTAAGTTATGGATTTAGTTTCTCCATCCTTGTTTGAATTCATGTTTATATAATCTGATAATAATAGGAAAATGCATCAAGCAATGTGAAAACAAACAATTAACCCCACCATTTATCTAAATCGGAGATAGGGAAACTAAATGTATGGCATTGTTGGCTGGGTGATCCCAAAGAATTGTTTGGTCGCCAGCATGTCAGAGTTTCAATTTGCCATGTGTTCTGCCTCTGTTGTGGCTGTACCTCAGGGCCGGCGCTAGGGTTCTCGGGCCCCGGGTAACCATTCTTAGGGCCCCCCCCACCCGTCATTTTTATTATAATTTTTTTTGATAATTCAGAATATTTAAAGCAAAGAAAAAGGTAATGCATTGTTAAGAAAGTTTTTTAATGTTCTCAGTTTACATAAATTCTATACTTTACAAAATTATACTCCCTTTCTAGCTTTTTTAGATGCGAATTCTTTTATAATCGCGGTATAATCCAATGAGCGGGCTAACTCTGATTCTATTGCTATCATAGCTAATCCAACAAGCCGTTCTTGTCCCATTGTAGTTCTCAAACAATTCTTAACTCTTGCAAGAACGCTAAATGACCGCTCTGCTTGTGCAACAGTAACAGGCAAAGTGCAGAAAATACGTAAGGCTACCATTACATTGGGAAATATGTTATTAAAATTGCATTTATGGAGAGCATTAAGAAGATGCAAAGGGGGAAGTGGCTTGGATCCAAAAATTAGCTACATGAATCTTTTTTAACTGCAAAATTTCTTCTTTTAAATCCTGCGTATTAACGTCCACACCGTACAAAGATGCCATGTATTCCACGTGTTCTGATAGTGTAGAATGGTCTAGGCTTATGTAGTTCCACAAGAAACCAAATGTATCCATCATTTTGTCTATGGCAGCATACCTTATAGTTAAGTTTCCTATAACTGTATCTAGAATAATATTAAAAACATTTACTTTAAAACTGTCCTCTGGGTGCAGGTTTTAAATCTTTGGATGTTTCATCTACAAAGCGTTTTCTTTTGCCTTTCCGTTTCTCTGTGCCGCTTATCGTCAAATTGAAGTCTGATGATATTCCAATATTTTCTGCTACCTTGCAACTTTCTGCGTAAATGGTATCCCAACTGTCTCTCAAGTCATTTAATTCTTCCACTAGACTCTTAATATTGCCACTTCAACATCGACTGTAGCTTCCCTTGCTTGAAGCACAACGCTACGTATGTTTATTGCAGTTAATACTTTGTACCAAATTGTAGACATGACGATACATTTAAATGATTTTAAGTACTTCTGAATGCCCTTTAGTTCAGTGGCGTGCTTCTGCAGCCAAATTAAAGTTTAAATGCAAGTTCAACCACCCTTTGTAATCCTGGCAAATGCTTAGCAAATGGACGCACGGCATCTATCCGCGCAGACCATCTCGTTTCGATAGCCCGTGAAGGGAAGATCCAATATTTTCTTTCAAAACTTTCCATCTTTTGGGACTAGAATGAAAAAAATTATACGTTTTTTGAAACATTCCAAAAAAAGTGATTATATCTGCGCAAACCCTCCGCAGCATGGACGCCACAAAGATTTAATGAGTGAGCGCCACAAGGAGAAAAAATTGCCAGGGGATTTTCTTTTAATATATGTGCTTGAGCTCCCTGATAGTGCCACGCATATTGCTCCCGTTGTCATAACCCTGCCCACGACAGTCTGAAAGCTTTAAGCCATGAACGTATCAGCTCATTGCAGATCATTTCTGGCGATTGCCTGACCAGTCTTCTCTTCACAATCAACGAAGCCAAGAAAACGCTCTCTAATTCTGTATTCGTTTTTCTTCATCAAGGGCGATGTAGCGCAGAATAAAAACATTTTGCTCTATTTGGGCTTCATCAGGAGTTGCATCGACTATAACAGAAAAGTATTTATTATGTTTTACCTCTCTTAAAATAGTTTGACGAACAAACTCTCCAGCTATTTCGATAAATTCGTTCTGAATATCATGTGACAGATAATGAACCATACGTTTTCCTCCTTGTTGCGACGCTTCAATTTTTCTTAAATGCTCTTTCATAATGGGATCAAATTTCCCCAAAAACTCTAAGACACCCAAAAAATTGCCATTTTGACGATCTCCGACTAAGTCACTATCACCTCTAAAAGCTAAACCTCTTTCCGCAAGGAAAAGAATAGCTTCGATTACGCGATGCAATACTTCGGTCCAATACTGTTCTTCTCTTGCAATATTTCGGTCTAAAAGATTTTCTATGGCTGAACTACTATTTAGCGCATATTCTAATTTGCGCCATTCTAAGTAAGACGTTTTATGATCAGCGCTGCTCTCATGTTCACTCACTTTCTGTTTCAGTTTTTTCCAGCCTCTTGATAATCCCCAACCGTAGCCTAACGCCAAATCAGATTTAGAGATATCCGAACGTTGCGAAAACAATCGGCAAGCAAAGCAGTACAATGCTTGCTTTTCTTTGCTCCATACAAGCCAGTCCCTTTTTGAAACTTCCCCATTTTTTAAGATACGCTCAAAAACATTTGAAGGGAAAGATTGATTACATTTTCTGTCCCGCGGCAGTCTTTTCGGTGTTTGCTCAGGTCCTCGCCTAACAGCTTCTTCTACCTCTAAACTATTGAAGCACTTTTTTTCACTCCACAGACCGATATCAAAATCTAAAATCTTCTCATTCCCTGTCGAACTGGCCTTTAAAACATGTTCACTTTCTGAAAGGATATCGTCCCTATCACTGTCGCTTGCACTAATACTGTCACTTTCACTTTTTGGCAACTTAATGCAAATGCCAACTTTACTGTCCTCTTGATCGACGTGGTCCCATTTCTGTACTGCCGATGCTACAGAAGCTTGTAAACAACAGATTTCTTGCATATCAGCATCTGCAAAATGATAATTTTATTGCAAATTTAAGAAAAATGGCACCAACTTTTGTGCGAGGGGCTAGTTCTTAGCTCTTAACTAGCTACTCTACAATGACCGTAATCAGTTACAAGTGAAATTGACTAGCGACTCACCTTGTCTCTGATAATCCTGCTGCTGCATAGTATCGATTAAGGAAGGCTCAACGTCATCTCCGCGTCCTTCTGACTTCGCTGACACTGCTGGCTTAGCGAGTGGCACAAAAGGTAACAATGTCTGTCCCTTTTTCGCAGCGTTATCTTTTTCAGCCTTACGCTTCCGTTTTTGACAACCTGATGAAGCACTGTAATACTTTTTTCCACTCGCGTATCTCTTTTCCATTACAATTTAGCTCTTAAAACTATATGATGAAACGATACAAAAACGAAAATTCCTACACAAACACGAAATATTGAAGACCGTGCACAGGCTATTCAGCAGCACTGCTTATGAGTGATGAGAAGCCACAACATTCAAACTTCAACAAAGAGGAATAGGTGCTGACTGACCGTAACTCGATTGTATGACAACAGCGCCCAGTGACATACCAAAGTGACAAACCCACACGGGGTGGGTGGGGGTTTTTACGGTATACCTGCCCTCTACTACCTGCACTTATTCGATGGATACTGCTCACAAGTTACCAGACCCGGCGAAAGGGGTATTTCCTCAAATCCAGTTGATAATGAAATCGATAATGCTTGGTGGGATATGATGATTATATTTATTTAATTAACAAATCAATCGATATGGAACATGGTTACTGGATATTAAAGTGAAGTAATTTGAAAAAATTTTCTTCTTGTCATCCAAGCGTCACAGATTTGTTGTAAACATTAGCAACAGGCATTGCAAATGTTGTGGTGCTCGCTTTTATGTCATACGAAGAGAGTCTCGTGTATATGGGACAGTACTCATTAACGAATCAGTAATATTACAAGCTTATGATTACCAGTTAGTTACATTTATTTTACTGCTTTACGCCTCGTCGACGGCTAAGGTCATTAGAGGCGGGATTGAACTGGGGGCAGGGAACGGGAATGAATTCGGCCATGGCCTTTTTCAAGGAAGCATCCCGGCATTCACCTGGAGTGTTTTGGTGAAACCATGGAAAACCCAAATCTGGATGCCCGGTCGGGGATTCGAACCCACGTCCTCCCGAATGCGAGGCCAGAACGTTAACCATTCACCCGCCACGCTCGGTGGGACGGTTACTAAACATCCCACTGAATTTCATATGTTAACTACTAATACATAACTTACCATGTTTATTCCACCGATATATATGAATGCAATGTGCAGATACTCTAATTAATCACTGCATATGTAAACAGTTTGAACAAATAGAAAATCATGCAGTATTTTAGCGAATGTGAATAACCTTGTTACCTTTCCCTTCTACATTCCAAGAACATATTTTGTCAGTCATCTTTAGTTACGAGACCCTAAGAAGAAAATTCTTTCAATTAGGTTCTAAATCTATTAGGTTTTCGTATATAACGTTTTATTTCCTGTTCTAAGACATAGAATAAGTAGCTCCAGTGAATGTTTCCCTTTCTGCACAATTGACAACGACTTTGTGAATTATAATATTTATTCCTAGTTTTAATGTATGTTTGAATTGAGGCTAAAGAGGGACCTACCACTACAAAAGATAGTAGGGAGTACGTGTATTGTGAGTACACCGTCCATGGGATATTTTCCGCTGATATCTCTTAGAGCACGTTTTTTTAACTTAAATAGTTTCTGTGCTTATAAAGATTTTCCCCAGAATGAGATCTGGGCGTTCCCTTATGGGACGCTACATGCTTCTTGAAAGTCAATTTTTTTTTTTTTTTTTTTTTTTTTTTTTTTTTTTTTTTTTTTTTTGTAAACTCTTGAGTAAGAATCTTTCATTTGTTGATTGTTGGGTAATCATTTCATCCACTGTAAAGGGGTGACTTTTTCAGCTACCTAGTTACTGCCTTCTGAAGGCTATCGTACATTAGTACTGATGGGTCAGTGTTTTATAATACAAGAAACTAAAAATAGTAAAGTTAAATAAAGTTCTGCAGATTTGCAGTATGTGAAAACTTAGCATTTTTTCAGCCTCTCAAATAAGTTTTTCTATGTACTAATATTTCTAACATAAATTAACAATATATTGCTTGTCAGTCATTATTTCTCAGCAGCAGAGCAGTCTATTATTTTTGGGTAAAGTTGCGTCCATTGAAAAAAGGGTCTTTTTGCAAATTTTTTATTGCTGATATTTTTAGTGAAATGCACCCTGATTCTAACTGAAAACAGAGCGTTCCATTTGCGTCACTAAATAAAAAACGTCTGACAGTAAATGCTAAGAGCGCCCAAAGCCTTAATGTGGGGATCCACCAAGAGCGCAAAATGTTTGCAAACGTTTGAAATATTTGCGTACTCAGAGTTTGTCAGGTGGAGACGAGAATAGCGCGCAGGAACAAAGATTTGCGGGTGTTTGCAGGGGTTCCGGCCGATGTCGGTACATCAAAGGAATTCGTTGTTCGCGCAGGGACAGTGCGTGTTCAGTGGAGATAGGTTCAACATCAGGGGTGCGTGTTCCGAATAGTATCAGTTTTAAGTGCGTTTTAAATATAACTATGGACTGGGATAGTGAAAAGTGTTTACTCTTAATTGAATCATAAAAATTAAAGCCGCATATAAGGCAGAGTAGTCACAAATATTACTACAACAGAATTAAAAACCATGGTGCCTGGAGCGAAATCGCAACAAATATGGAAACCACTATTGATGTAGTTAAGTGGAAAGTAAATTCTTTGCTCACCTCGTTCAGAAGAGAATAAGTTAAATAGCACAACTCGATGATGGCATGGCAGGAAAAGGTATGTAATTTTATAAAATAATTTGCTTAGGTTTTCTATTACTGTGGGAATCATCTTAATTCAAAAAGCGAAGTATTATTGCCTATCTAGCTTCCACGGAAATGGTGTTTCTGAAATTTGTATCTCGTTACATATTCTTGGACCAATCAGCAGAGTTACGAATTCAAAATCTTATTGTGACATACAACAATTTAAAAAAAAAAAATAAACCACTCACTCATATCATCTATTCTTGAGTTATACATCAGTCTTGCGAATTTTTATTTTTGTTTTAAAAATGCGATATCCAAAATCTAAGTTTCTTCTTTATCTTAATAATGTCCTCTTCTTCACTTATAACAGCACTAGCAATAAGTTTTCCTCTCGGAGCCATTTAGACACTGCAGTCAGCAGTTTGAACGCCGACAAATGTTCGTACACGAACTGTTATTTGCGAATATTTAGTTAATGGAGCCAACCAATCAAATCATCCGACTGCAAACACACAAACGTTTGCAAGTTCTACAAACTTTTGCAAACTATGCGCTCTTGGTGACACCGTACTTCCAAGAAGGCAGGGGATTATAGACCCTTGTGCGGCTGTCACCTGTGCGTCAGTCTGACGCCCTGTAGCTCAGCCTGTCTGCCGCCTTCTCAAGTAAACAAAAGTGGAAGCGTAAACAGTTTTAAAATGGGCAAAGCGGGAACGTTTTTGTCTATAATGTCGTCCTAATGCTTTAGAAGTAGAAAATCGCTTTCAAAAGAAGAAGGTATTAAATATAAAAATTGTGTGTGAGAATTATCCGGAAGAAAACCCGAGAAGAATTTTTATAATATAAATTGGAGATATCAATGAATTGAACGTTATATGTAATTAACACTTTTGTCTGAAGGGTAAATTAAAATTTACCGAACACAAAATTTTTTTTCACTCACTTAAGTCTTTTAATAATGATTTTTCTTTACATTATTATTTTATGGTAATATGGTACAAGTTAAAAAAGTTTTAAACTCGTCAGAACGAGCACCGCAGCTGTCAGTATGCGAATCTAGAACTTGACGAGGGACATGTAGTTTAAAATTCGTGCATGCATACATTCGCTAAAATACTGCATGATTTTCTGTTTGTTAAAACTGTTTGCGAGCACACCTAAAACATCGACAACATTTACAATGACTGTTGCTAATGTTTACAACAAATCTGTGACGCTTGGATGACAAGAAGAAATTTTTTTGCAAATTACTTTACTTTAATATCCAGTAACCAAGTTCCATATCCATTGATTTGTCAATTAAATAAAAATGGGCATCATATCCCACCAAGCATTATCGATTTCGTGTATCAACTGGATTTGAGGAAATACCCCTTTCGCCGGGTCTGGTATCTTGTGAGCAGTATCCATCGAATAAGTGCAGGTAGTAGAGGGCAGGTATACCGTAAAAACCCCTCACCCACACCGTGTTGGTTTGTCACTGGCCGCTTTTGTCATACAACCACAGTGTATTAGTATTTTGCGCTAATTTAATCACTAGTTAAATACATTTTTTTTTAAACAATCCTGGAGATTAGGTATGGGCCTCCAGCGCTCTCGCCTTTTTATTCACAATGATAGGTGCAGATTGTAGAATTTGCGTTTGATTTTTATTTACTTAGGCATACTGGCCGGAGGGCCCCCATGGGACCCACGGGCCCGGGTACTTTTGCCCGCTTACCCCCCCCTAAACGCCGGCCTGCTGTACCTACAATTTAATATGGAATTTGGTCACAGAATGTCCCAGTGTGACTAATATGATCAAACACAAATCTCAAAGCCTTCTAGCCCCATCAGGATTTGAACTCAACACTGGACTCTAAACTGTTCAAAGTAAGCACCATAACCAATGAATTATCATACAGCTCCATAGATAGGCGAGCTGTGACGACACAAAATATAAGACACTCACTACTACAAAATGGAATATAAATTGTGGTAGGAGGTGAGAGGAGGGTGGGGGTGACCATACATCTTTTTATGGACGGCATGCACTACGAACTATTGATAGGAAGTGACTAAATGATTGAGGAATACTGGATAAAAATAGTAATAAATATTTCTAATATACTAAAATGTATTAATATTTCAAGAATTTTGAAAAAGTTATAATTTAACAGTAATGTGGATGAAATTGTTATGAGATACTAAGGTGGTGATGATACACTGCTAATAGCCTAGGATCTGGCTGCATGATTAATACATCCATCTGATATTTGATTGAAATGCAATGTTATGTATAATTATTAGTAGCAGAATACATTTTTGCCAGGTTGCCTATCAAAATGTGGATGCAAATGTTTTTAATTAAATTTTCCAAAAAAAAATTATCCACTTGTTTTTTAAATAAATTATAATTAATTTCGAAGAGAGACATGTGAAGAATATAAAAATTTGGGGTTGCCTACGTGAAAGTGATCACAACTAGTGGTCGCCAGCTATTAAAGATACATAAGAGTGTGTAAGAGTTAGCACACCACACTGTCTGTCAGGTGGTGTGGTGTGCCAACTTTAACAGCTGGAAATCCCTAATTGTGGCCACTTTTACATAGGCAACCCAAACTTTTTATGTTCTTTATCTCTCTCTCTTTGAAATTAATTATAATTTATTTAAAAAAAAAATAATAATAAAAAAAAAACAACAAAAAACAGATGAACGATTTTTTTTTAACTGAAATATTTGTGGCCAAATTTTGATAGGCATCCCGGCAAAATTGTATTCTTCTATTTAAATCAAACAATAGACATAGATATCATACAGCCGTATTTTGGACTTTGAGCCAAATATTGTCAATGGAAAACAAAATTGATGGTTGTGTGTGGAAAGACTCTGACGGCTTAAACTGTGAAACTATTGTTGCAGTTCAAAATAGCTTGAGAAACCACTGGAAAGCTTAGGTTTTTGGTGTAAAGTGTGATCATATGTCATGACTGACAGCTATTTATTTTTTATTTTCTTATGGCTTTTGACCTTGTCAACTTCAACATCATTAGAAGTGGGAAAGCACTGGAGACAAGGAATTCAGCCATTGTCTTTTCGTGACATTTAGTTAGAGTGATTTAGGGAAAACATGGAAAAACAAAATCTGGATAGCTGAATGGGGAATCATACCAGTGTCCTCCAAACTAAAAGGCCAGAGCATGATTGCTCATCCACCATGCTCAGTCGATTGGTCTATATATAAACTAGGGTAGAGAATGTATGTTAGTTAGAATATAATGTGAGTTGTGGTGCAGATGGAATAATGAAAAAGAGGGCTAGGTTTCACCAGTTATAGGATTGGAACAGTTGTTTGTGACTGGTTTCAAATAGCAAGTTTTTGCAATATAATCCATTGTAGGGGAGTGCTCCAACACACGGTTTAGAAGAGTCAGGAGTTAAGTATTTATGGAGCATGATATTCTCAAGATTTGGATGACTGCTGAAACATGAACACATGTGAAGTATTTTAAAGAGTAGAAGGCTCATCACAGGAAATCATATACATGATGAAGGGTTTGCCAGTTGGTCTGAGAGTAAGAAAGAACTGGCTGAGGTTTATAGGTCTTTGCTTATATTTTGTCTTTATGGGGTAGGAGTTTCAAAATTTGGGGGAGGTTTTGCTAAGACAGATACTGTTTTTTTTATTTATTTTGGTAGGCTATAGTAACTGTGTGAAATGAAGAAGGCTTGTTCAAACTGTGGGAAAACTTGTAGATGGATTGGAAAAGATGAAACTTCTGTGGATGATCAGGCTATTTGGAAGGGAATGTTTGGTGTGGAGCTATAGGAGGTATTGTTATAAATTTGGTGTGGGCAGAGATTTTTAACCAGCCTATTCCTCCAGAAATGTTGGAATGAAAAAGGTTGTCATTAAATCAGATTAAGTTAAGGATGGTTTTTGCTGTGGATTCAGATCCATATTTGAACCAGATTTTGTTTATCTAACACTAAATATGCATTAAAATATGGTTACATGTTCCGTATCTAGTGTACAAATGTTTCAAGGTGATAGCAACTGAAAACCTTAGGAAATTTCTGAACAGAATTGAAGTTAAATTTTTTTAAGTAGTTGAATGGTGTGATGAAATTTCAGTCATCTGGTGCATTTCCCCTTGTGTTCGTGATTCATATTACACACATTCTATGATTCTCCACTTACATAGCACATGGGTTGGATACGCAGTCCAGAATTCAATTCTTTGATTTTATTTAATTATTTTTTCAGTGGGAATGTTCTCCATAATGTAATGAACATAGGTAATCCTTCAGTTAAAAGACGTTTAAAATGGCTAGCAATAATTTCAATGTCAGGTTTGCATCACTTTAAGTAAATAAAAATTTTTGAGAAAGAAAAATTAATTCTTTTAATCAATCGAGTTTTTCTTTAAGATGGAAGTAAGGTACGAAAATGTTGCTATGAAAATAATACAGATTGTACACAATTACCTTTAATATTAATTCAAACTTTCCTTTTCGGACCATAAAAGCAAAGAAATATTTCTCACAATGAATTCATACCCAATGAAAGCACATACAATGCTGACAGTTTTGTTCTTTTATTACTATTCCTGTGCTGGAAAACCGATATAATATCATTAATCAGTTATGTACCATTAAAATTTTTCTGATCTGGATGTATGTGTCCATAAACTTTGTAAGTCAGAATCTTTCACTGATCTTATTAGGGCGAGTGACACTAGCCAACAATTTTTAGATTTTTGTGGTAAACGTTTTGAAAAAACTAATGAACTTCTAGACGTGAAATTGAACATAAATTAGCTCGCCCTAATAATCCAGCATTTGAAATGTGGTGCTACAGAAGAATGCTGAAAATTAAGTGGACAGACAAAGTAAGAAATGAACGAGTTTTGGAAATGGTGGGTGAGAAAAGAAGTTTGTGGAAGAAGCTTAGAGAAAGAAGAGATAGGCTGGTAGGTCATATTCTGAGACATACAGGATTGGTTAATCTGTTAGTGGAAGGAACTGTCGAAGGTAAGAACTGTAGAGGAAGACAGAGATTAGAATATATGAAGCAGATAATTGAGGACGTGGGCTGTATGGGGTATGTAGAAATGAAGAGGTTATCACAGGATAGGAAAGGATGGAGGATTGCATCAAACCAGTCGAAAGACTGATGACAGCAAAAAAAAAAAAAAAAAAAATCCAGAGTTATCTATATATTTTCATTAATAATTATTATTGCAAAAAATTGTAATAATTTTTATTAGCATATGTATGTAATGCAATGGTTCATTTTGAAAATTATTTTCATTCAACTTATTAAAATAGTGGTCATGTTCCTATTCCACTGACAACTAAATTTTGTAAAATACGAAATATCACTTGTACAACAAAAAAATTTCCATTGCAACTAGCTTCCACAATCATAATTCATAAAGCTTAAGATTTAACATTAAATAAAGTTGCTATAGATATTTGTTGATTTAACATATGTTGAGTTATAAAGAGTAAAAACTTCAGAAAGACTAGCATTAAATAGCAGATTTTCTTATGACAGAATTAGTGATATTAAAAATTCAAGTTTTAAAATGCATAAAACAGGAAGAAACTTGAATAAGAAATTTTGTATCTGATTAAAAACAATTAAATAAATTGATATTTTAAATATTTAAAGATTGTGTCTTATTATAAACGTGCCTATTTTTTTTTCAACAATCTAAATTCACGGATTTTGATTATAGTAATTTCTTTAATTGTATATAATATTCTTTATAGCAAAACATTGCGAGTGACCACAAAGCCATGCTTTTAGCTAGTTTAAAAACAGACATATTTCCTGTGGCAGGTATGAAATACAAATACCTTTACCCTACCATTACAGTTGAAGTACAGATTTTTCTTCCTGCACAAGCGGACGGGAAGGTAGAAAAGAGATGCAGTATAATAGCGTAGTTGCCTTCTATCTTCGATTGTAGGTAGATGCAGTCCTTAGCACAACTTACAACTGCATCAAATATCAGTGTGTAAAAATATATGGAAGCAGGAAAATCGGGGTGATCCGGGCCCTTTTCATGAAAGTGATGTGATGGAAGAAAATTCAGAGTGCCCAAACAACAATTGAAAGATGCAGTGGGGTATTTTGAAAGCCTCTTCTATAATAATAATCTCATCACAGCATAACCGACTCATAAATCAACGAAGAAGCCATGGTAACAGGGAAAGAAACAGAGAGAACCTATTATATGCAAAATTTTAAAACTAGTTGCCGGCAATTATCTGTATATACATTTGAAGAACTAAAAAAAAAAGTGGCCAGCAGCGAGAGCCGATCTGGACGCTGGGCTTATAAAGCAGAGAGCTTGTTCACTGTGCCTTGCGCCCCTGGAATTCTCTTTCATATAGAAAGTATTTTAACTCAACGAAACATTTCAAGGCCGATTTTCTCTATAAGGTGAAGAAGCGAATTTTACTGTTTTTGCCAAATTACACCTCTCATACTGTATGAATCGAATCTGAATTTTATGACTGGTGGCCTCCCCTTGCAAGCTATGTAATACCCGCAACGAACCGTTACCTACCGACCCATAAATCTTTACAAGTATATCATAAATGTTGGAAACAACAAATCTGCTAATATAGTCAGCCTAAAACAAAAACATTTGACAGATTCAGATATTAGCATGTAAATCTGAAAATTTACTACACTCAGGGAAATTGTAAAACTCATACGTGTTGAAGCAATTTAAATGTGGCGTTTATTTTAACTTTTGATCTTCATGTAATTATTAAAGACTCAATACCACTATTTTAAAGTACTTAATAAATATTTTAAATAATATGCCTGTATAACTGTACAATTTTTTCAATTCCAGGCATGTATACAGTATGCATAATTGTACTGTGCAACCTAAAATGCACATTTTTTTTAGTAAATTAGAAAAAAAGATCGCATGCTTTAATAATTTATTTAATTGAAGGTCCAATAAAAGAGTGAAAAAATCTAATGTATAACAGCCCAGCAGTAAGTTAACAAAGAAATTAAGTCACAAAGAAGCGAATTTTACTGTTTTTGCCAAATTACACCTCTCATACTGTATGAATCGAATCTGAATTTTATGACTGGTGGCCTCCCCTTGCAAGCTATGTAATACCTGCAATGAACCGTTACCTACCGACTCACAGAAACATGCAAAAATCTTTACAAGTGTATCATAAATGTTGGAAACAACAAATCTGCTAATATAGTCAGCCTAAAAAAAAAAAAAAAAAACATTTGACAGAATCAGATATTATCATGTAAATCTGAAAATTTACTACACTCAGGGAAATTGTAAAACTCATACTGTCGAAGCAATTTAAATGTGACGTTTATTTTAACTTTTGATCTTCATGTAATTATTAAAGACTCGATACCACTAATTTAAAGTACTTAATAAATATTTTATATAATATGCCTGTATAAATGTACAATTTTTTCATCTCCAGGCATGTATACAGTGTGCAACCTAAAAATGCTTTTTTTTTTTTTTTTTAGTAAATTAGAAAAAATAAGTGCATGCTTTATAATTTAGTTAATTGAGGGTCCTAACAGATTAACAAAAAAAATCTTTGACTTCTTTTATAAAAAAAGACTAAGCCCAACTGGTTTAAGGAAGTGGAAAAGGATTTGAGAGAACTCCAGATTACCGAAGTGATGTTAAAGAATGGTACAGCCAAGACCGTGACCAAAGACAAAAGTAAGAGGTTCCAAGTTGCGATAAACACCAGAAAACCGATTCAAATTTCAGAAGAGGAAAGAAGGAAGAGATCAGATAGAATGAAGAAATACTGGGAGAAGAAGAAAAGGCAAGCATCCAAGAAGTGATTGATCTGACGTACCCCAAAGATGGGTGATTCGAAAAAAAAAAAAAAAAAAAAAAGAGTGAAAAAATCTAATGCATAACATCCCACCAGTAAGTTAACAAAGAAATTAAGTCAGCTTCACAAAAATTTCTCGAAATATATTCAGTTTGAATTTGTTATGTGGCATCCTCTTGAGCAAAAGATTTATATCAGTCAGAAAGCTCTGTGGAAGCTATTATAACAATCCTTGTTGTGATAACTACATTTGTTTCACGCCAAGCTTACTGTAGACGCTATAGGGTGGGATCCACTAACAATACTGTATTCTTCGTTAGCAGATGCAGAAGCATATGATTGTATTTGCCTCATAAAACAATTCAGAACTCATGTGGTGGATTAATTTAATTAAAAAATCTGTGACAATATTTCGCAGTTTAAAAATCCAGCAATTTAGTAAATACTTGATCTCCCTTTTTTTGTTCTTTGTTTATTAAAAAAAAGTGCTTACCAGATTAAATTTATGTCTAGATAGAAATTTTGAGGTTTTTAAACTTCTTTTTCAGTCTTTTTAAATCTTTTTGATTGAATCAGTTAAAAAATCATTGTTTTGGCAAGCTAAACAAGAAGTCATTTTATCAGTTACTCATAGAGAGAATGAGAATATTTCTAAATATGCCACTTCTGCTCATAAAAGTTTGCCTCTCTCCGTCTAGGAACCAACAGTCGTACAGTCTGTCATTCCAAAATGTAGTTTTAATTTACTTCCACTGCTATCAGCGTTCCGGGGACATAATTATGTTCTTATTTGGAACTGCGTTAGAATCAATGAACTGTGACACCGTGTAAGGAACTAGCACAAATCAAATTTTCCAATATCTGGGAAACTAACTTTTTGCTATATATCTTCGTCCTCTATATCTGTTGTACCATCTCCTGTGTTAACCGCCACCCAAAGTAAAAGCACATAAACTATAGCACTATATTATCCAACGGTTTGGTAACCTAGAGAGATATTTCTAGCCCTTAAGATTATTATTAATATTATTAATACCTCATCAACGTTGACGTCATTAGGAGTGGGAAAGGACTGGGTACAAGGAACGGGAAGGAATTCGGTCATTTTCAGTTTGCAGGAAGCATTCTGGCGTTCACCTGGAGTGATTTGGGGAAACCATGGAAAACCCAAATCTGAATGCTCGGACAGGGATTCGAACTGGTGTCCTCCCGCATAGACCATATGATATTTTGAAAGTAAACTACAGTTTGTCTGCTGGAAACGTATATAACAAGCACTTTAATACTTTGAATGCTGAAAAATGGAGGGTTTTACCACTATATAAACTGTATAAGACGTTCTCCGACAACGTCTTTATCTAGCTTAACTATATCCTGTTTATCTGGATAATCGTCAGCTTGGACATGTCTGTCACTCTGTTATTCCCTCATGATGTCTGTCACACTGCACTCCCATGTCCTTTTAGCTAGATTTTGCCCAGTTTTCGCTCTATGCTTTGTCCATCACTATTATTTAACATAACTTTAATGTGATTTACCTTTAAATTGAAAATTTTAGCCTAAGAAATTCAAATTTCTTTTCCTCTATTCCTTGATCATTGACACTAGCATAAAAAATCAGAGAAAAATTACCCAAAACATCTCAATATATATGTCATGAAAATGTTAGTTTTATTAATGATAATATTATAACTAAATTAATAAAAGTTGTTATCAATTTTTAAAATTAGACTTTCTAGAAAAATAAAAAAAAATCTGTTTTCAACTTCACAATTTCCTGCTCTCATCTTTGCCATTCACTGTCAACACCTGCCCACCCCCCTGTCCACTCTTCTAATCACTTCAGAGCTTTAGGCAGCACTATTACAACAAACACCTCCTAAATTCGGTGATAGTCATGCCTGAACCCTTCGTTTTTGACATAATTTAAACTAGTTTAACTTATAGTGAAGAAAAAATATATGGTTTCACTTCTTTTTCCATACGACATGGGTGCCTTGGTTGGGAAACAGCAATTTTATTAACTTATTGACCCTATCATCAATGTACTAATTTTTTAAAAGGTATACATAAGGTATTGATGACACACACTCATATGATATTACTCCTCTAGATCTAGTGTTTTGATTGATGCATGGTGTGTCAATTATTGTATCTATCTATGTTCAAAGAGGACAGTCAGAAATGATGTGGTGGATTGACTATAAGGCTGCTTCACAGTCACAATTTCCAGAACAGATCCAGACACATTTGTGTAGTAAGTAACTGCCTCTGCCTTGTCCTGTTCGAATCCAGTTGATGATTCCCAATTGCTGTCTAGGGAGTTCGAATCCTTGGAACCACAGTAAAGGGTCTTCAACTAGATATTTATTAATTACAAATGACTTTTCTCATTGAGTTATCCGCAGCTTGTTGAAGTTGAAAGAGGACCCTGCAAGGTTGATTGCTATGCACCACGTCGGTTTCCTTGATTTCAAGCGTTGGTGTTTTGCTTGTTGATATCTCAATGTATAGGTAGCTGGAGGGTGTTTTTCCAGAACTATAGGGGATCTTCTGATCTTGTTAGAGCAGGAGGTGAAATGTTACAGTGCTCCGAATACATCTCATAATTTAATTTAATTTTTTGTAATTACAATGGGGTGCACACTGTGGTGGCCATTTCTCTTCACACCAATTTTTCCCCTTTCCTCTTCCCACATATTTTTGCGCCCTACTAAGTTGAACTTAAAATTCTTTCAATGTTTTTCGTAAATTATTCATCATTGGTCTTGATAATGTATTCCAATCCCTGTAATTATTTGCATTGTCTGATTTATACAACCATCGATAAGCGAGATCTGACTCACCTGGCAGCTAACAATACAGGGAATAAGGCATAGCAAAACCAAATTGTTTACATTTCTAATGGACCCACAAGTGCAATCAGAGTTCACTGGCTGCTCTGATGTCACACACCAGCAATCAATCGAAATGTCCTTGCCATCAAGGCGTAAGTGTTTTCCTGGAGTGCAGTATGCAGACTCTTGGTACATCTGACCTTCAGGACAAGAAACATATTTCACAGGTTCTGGTGTCACAGGCCCACCATCACTCTCAAGATGCAGATACCACTTGGTCGCGCCACGCGTCCCCTCCCCAGAAAAAAAAAAAAAAAATACTACGCGTATATATGCTGCGATTGCTCAGAGTCAAACGTAATTCAGCCACACTGTGTGTAATACAAGCTAAAAGATTGTTAGTCCACTTGAAAGTCAGATGATATCACACCTCTGCAAGAAGCATCAGAGTTTGTGTGTGTCAAAATTGCTTGGGATGCTCCCATCCATCAAGCAGCAACCTTCCCGGGGGGATGAAAACAAATCTTGGTACATCTGTCAGTGACTTAGCCTACGCACATTAAGTCTAGGGATCCTCACTGAGACATTCTAGGAAACAAGTGGTTGTAGCGTTAGACAGGTGTGCTGAGAAATTCATGGTACATAAACACATTAACTTCACTGAAATGAAACCATCTTGCAACTGAAGCTATCACAAAAATATGATGTCAAGACATACTATGTAAACTTTTATTTGCTTGATTATTGCAGCAACTAGAATAATCATTAAATAAGTCACAGTTGAGTCCTGTAAAATGTTCATAAAAATGTGTTAACTATTTATGGAGAAATAAAAAGCAGTGATGTTGATAATCATTGCACCCTTCATCAAAAGACTTTAGTATGGGGAATCAGGTAATATGGAATAGTCGAGCAATATGGTATACCAAGGTTACTCCATTGCCAAATGATGCTGTGTAGTGGAAGTACTATCAACTGCTGCTCAAAACTCCTGTGATGCTTTGTTGTGGGGGTCGGTCATTTGGGAGCTGAACTGTGTTAGCTGTCCAACAACGTTTGTTTTTTTCCATTTTTGAGAACTTTGCATATAAGTTTTCTAAAATATATATAAAACATTAAATTTGTTTTGTTGATCACTAGTCTTAGTATAATGAGTACTAAAAGAGTGATGGTTTGTTGTACAGTTCTCTTTTCTAGCTGGCATCTTTTTTTATAATGTCTTCAAGCCTATTTTGTCCAAGATAGCGATTCGGGTAATATGAGACACTTAGTATTCCCCAAAACCCGATATAAAAATGTGGTATTTCATACAACCCAAAAAAATAATTACTGAGTTGAAATACATTTTTAATAAAATATAAATGTGTGTAATACATTTTTTGTTAATATCGATTGAAAATAATAACATAACAATTGAGAAAGTACTGAGTTACTCCATAAATTATGTTTTGTTTTAAGAATAGTCGATAAAGACTGAAGTAAAAGCTAATGAATCCAACAAAGATGATGATTTTGACTAAAATGTATATATGTTCTTCTCAATTCCAAATAGTTTGTGTTATTTGAAACCTTCTATTCCATATTACCCTCCAAACAAATTGTTTTTAAAACTTTACTAGTTAAAAAAAAATTGTTTTGACAGCTTTTTATGAGATATATATTATCACAAGAAGTTGAAGGTTGTGTTGGTTTTAGTTTCAGGTGTTAAATTATTTTCAGTACTGTTTTGTACAACAAAACGTAAATGGTATTCCATATTACCCGATTCTCCTCTATGATCATCACAGAGATTGTTCTGTCCCACAATTAACGTTAGTCATCTTTTCACACCACAGGTTCAGTTCTCACTCTTCCCTCTTGTTTCATGTTTTTTCATTTATGTGGTAGGTCTGGATGTGTACACATCTTTCCATCTGCCATATGTCTTGCCTCTTACATGAGTAAGGTTAATATTATGAAGCATGTCTGTTTTTTGTGTTTTCTTGTGTTCGTCTGGCCTTCCTGCTTTCGTCTAAGGTGACAGGTAATTTTCCTTATCCTGTTTTAATTTCAATGCTCAATAGCAGTTTCATTATAACTATAGTAAGTAATGTATGCTAAATATCTCATTTCTTACTGTACTTTAATGTTTATCATACATATGGGAACAAGACAGATAAGCAATTAAAATATTCCATACTTTAAACAGTATTTACTTGTAATGAAAATTATTATTTTCACTTTGATAAAATCAAACTTTTTACAAACAATTTAAATATTTTATATACAAGTATAAATTAATACATTCATCTAATATCAACAAATAAACTGAAATATAAAAGCAACATTACTTTAACACAAATTATAAGTTACAGAAACTGATGGATTAACAAGCAGTTGCTGCATTCAATTTTATATCAGCAACAATTAACTGATTTACACTCAAAGAGGAGATACCCCTCTTGTGCTCATCTGCAAGGATTTCAGAACAGAGAGCATTGACTGCTTCTGTTTGAAAAATAAGGTAAATCGTTATTCACTGCTTATTCAAAACAGATCAACCATATTTCCCATTTTTCATATTCTGATAACTATGAATATTCATATATTTATGTACCATGACACAGAATCTATATACATAAATTAAACATAAAGAAGAAATTAGGTAGAGATCATTTGCTCAATTTTTCTATGCAGTATTGAATTCACTGGTAATGAAACAAGCTAAAAAATCTCTACCTAAGTATTTGAGCATAAGTAAATACACTAGAGATAATGATGATATGTCGATGATTTCAGTGGTGATGAAGTTGTTTTTATGAAGAAATAAATAATGTAAATGAAATGTGAATGACTGATGATAAATGTCTACCATGAAGGAGACTAGATTGATCATTTTTCGGGACATATATGGCAAATTTGTCCCTCATTCAGTGTCAAATGTTTAAAAAATATATTTTCAGAAAAAAATGTATTAGTTAAACTATTTGACATTCATATCTTTGGAAAATATGACTGTTACATGAATTTAACATCATTATTATCTAATGTTACTTTGCGTGTTCCAATAGATTGTAACATATCCTCTTCTTCCTCCTCCAAATGTTCTGCAATATCCTTCCTGTAAAATAAACAAATAAATGGTGTTGTGGACAGGTAGTAATAACTAAATCTGTGGCATGTAAAACAAAAATAAGACAACTTGAGGTCAAATATTTTAATTTTCTAGGTTCCTGTTATTAATAAGATGAATAATTTTAAGTTACTTAATTATTTGTTGTTGTGGGATACAGGTGAAAAGCTAATAGTATTTTTAAAATGCTGCAAAGCATATTTTCATTTCCTTATTAGTATCACTGACTATGTGGTGAAATGTTGTCAAATTTTTCACATTCTTCATCCACTTTTTGATTCATTCTAAGACAATGTGCTAGTTGCATGGCAGGCAAAGAGAATTAAATCTGCTTGTTAGAAGTACTATCAAATGCCATGAAAACTTTTTTTTTAAGTATCTAAATCTCAATAGGTGTGGATAGCCTTTCATAAAAATCTGTTCTGAAATTTTCAGACTAAACTATTTTTTAAATAGGAGACTAAATTTATTTTGTTCATAAACTCCTCAATAAGATTTTTCATTGATTGTATCAAGAAGTTCTGAGTTTTGAGTACTTGCAATGCAAACAGATGTGTGCTACTTATATTATAATGCCTCTTCAGACTCACTGAATGGAATAAGTAGATTAGGAAGGTAGAAAAAGACTGATGGAAGCTGGTGATGGGTTACATGAAAAACTGGGTAACAATCAGGTTGTGGGGAGAGAAAAGTATGGCCTGTCACCAATCTTGGATGGAAAAGTCTCGTGGATATGTGAGCGTAAATAACATGTCACAGCCCAAGAAGATTAGAAGGTTGAGTGCAAAATGTAGGAATAAAATGGTTTTGCTAAAAGCTGTAGCTATGTGAGAGATGTAGACCTACTTGTGCAAGATAGAGTGAGTGCAAGTTATATTAAAAAAACATTTTTAAATCTAGTGCAATGCATGGTGAGTGGAGAGGACATAGATTGCCTGGGTACAGGTTTTGAAAGGGAGGACAAGGTGTTGATAGAAGGGGTTACAGAAAAAGTATTGATAAGATGTAGTTTACAGTATAATGACCTCAGAAAGATAGTAAAAGAAGTACAGCATACCAGATTGGATATCATGCAAGTCTTCCCCCACCACGATGATCCTTAATTAAACCCAGTTTCGAGGCAAATAAATCTGGAAGAAAAGGGGGTTATTGGAATAAGAATGAGTCCTGTGTCTGGGGAGACCATTTGTAGATGGGATTATTTTCACAAATGGCTTGTGTCAGGAGTCCTTTTTGAGTTGCTAGCCAAGTCCATTAGGGAGCCCAGTTCGAATTATGGTATGCTTAGGATGGATAGTAAGAAATAAAAGGCAAATGCTAAAATGGTTCTTACAAAAAGTCATGACTAAATTTCTACCCCCCCCCCCTCCCCCCCCGGGCCCTTGACCTCCACATTGATAAGGAATAAAATCTGAATAATAATAAAAAAATTTATTAGTTCCTGAACTCCATCAGAATTAATTATTTATGAATTACTGCCATGACAGTTGTGTTCACTGCTGCAACTTTTGTTTATGTATTTACCTAGTGTGACAAAATGTTCAGCACCATTGACATAAAAGCACGTTGTCTATCATTATGTAAATACCGGCAGGTGTCCATGACTTTGTTTACGTTTGTCAAGAAAATTGATTTTTTTCCCCCTGAATGGAACCTTAAATATTTTCAGAATAAAAAGTAGTCTATGCTACTCCCTGCCATATCAGCCACCCTCCAATGAAAGTTCCATCAAAATTGTTTCATCCACTAAATATGTTGCATATAAGTTATTATTTATGCTGACAGCTTCAAAAAGCTGAAAATGTCACATATTTTAGAATATTATTCAAGAACATTTTAGTACATTCAAGAACATTCTAGTACAATCTAGAAAATTAAAAAAAAAAAATCGGAACACTGTGGTTGAAATATGAAAATGCTATAGTTCGACTACTTTCAAACACTATATCTCCCACACCCCCATAGCTATTGACATGTAACCATCATAGTTGTGGCTGCAAAGTGAAATATAGGGACATACACACAATTTTGTTCAAAATATGAAAATGCCGTAGGTTGACCACTTTCAGCCACCACATCTCCGCACTCCCACAGCTACCAACATGCAATTACCATAGTGCACAATGGGAGATTTGACGCTAAAACCACACACAAACACCAGTTGTCTGCACTAGGTAAAAGTGGCTGCAAAGTGAAATATAAGGACACAAATTTCTTTGGTAAAAATATTAAAAAACCACAGGTAACCCATCCCCTACAGATAATCTTCGCAGGAGTAAAATAAAAGCTGGCAAACCTCATTTTTTATGTTTTATCCACTGGTAAATTGTATAGGCAAATAAAAGCAATCTTTTTGGAATTTAAGATTTCTTTCAATATAAATGTGTGAATTTGACAAATTTGATATGTCAGCAGACATTTTTTACAAAAATCATATTTTCATTCGATAGAGAATTTCATGACTTGGATAGTTAACATGTAATGAAAATACTTTTAAAAAATCATAATTTTCCTAATAATTTTTTCAACTGATTGTATATATTAGCAGGAAAATGCTTTAAGGCAATATATATATTTATATATGTATATATAACACTTAAAGACCAAAAATGCTTGGGAGAAAAAAGATGTTCTGGTTTCTTGAATATGGCCACAACACATTGTGGCTTATCAGTATCTAACTCTTTGTGTTCATGATGAATCAATGTGGGGGGGGGGATAGAGAGAAATGTTATGTTTTGGAATTTTTGAGTTAGCCACAATGCATTCTGGCTGTTTTTTGTACGTGCAATAATGCATATAACGCTTTGTGGCCGTTTTAAAAAACCAGAACTCGTTGTTAGGGTTTTTTCACTCTTTTCAGGCTTTGAACATAACATATATATATATATATATATCATTTGAAAAGATAATTTTAAAAAATGTGCAATAGTCTATTTAAAAAAAATAACATGTTATAATTTTTTTTTAATTCAGTTTAATATACAATCTGCATATGGAACTCTCAGTGCACAAAAGTAACTTGCACATAACAATGCTAGTTTATTTATCTTATTCTTGCCTTCCCACCCCCCTCCAACCCCTCTCCCCCAACCCATAAAAAGCTGACTATTTTGAAATGCTCTTTTGAAATTTTTATCGTGACATTATTATTACAGTTTCGTAAGTACTGGTTATATACCCTTGTGCTTCCATTGATCATTTTTCTAGCCACTCAAAATAACTCTGAAGGAGTTTGTTGCATGAATTATGAAATAATATTCATTTAAAAAGTTAGTATTTATAAATTTAGGTACTAACAGAAAAATTTATTTAAGTTTATAAATGCTGTTGGGCTAATAAACCTTACAATTGTATATCAGAAAAAGTACACTATTTTAATTTTTGTACATACTATGTTACACTTTGCTACACTCAGTTCCCATCAATTACGTCTAATGCAAGATATGCTACCAGAACTTAAGTTTCTTTCTTTAAAATCCTCTTTTTTAGGGTTGTCTTTTTTATTAACTGAGAAGCTCAATAAATGATTATGTTTATCAATATTTGGGTTATTTCTTTTGAATTGTGACCTTCTCAGTTCATGTGATAAATCTTAGTGAAGTATTTCAACTATTTCTATTCTCAGGTTATTTTTTCCCTCTAATACATTTCTTTAGTCTGCACCTATCGTTGTCATTCATCTATGCCTACCTGTTACATTTACGTATTACCTTACATCACAGGATGAGGTTTACTGATAAACATCAATTCTTTTGTTCACATCTTAAAGTCTGGTAACATTATATATATATTTCCTGAACACTTTCTCTCAATGTTCTCTTTTACTGTTGTCCCTATTAACCTTTTCTGGGTCACAGTAAGAGTGTATGAGAGGGAAAAGATGAACATGGGCACAAGTTGGCACTCAATTTTATTCATAAAGGTGTGGAGAAATTTTCTTTTGTGCATAAGGGAGTCAAGGATTGGAATAAGTTACCTAGAGAAGTGATGAATAATGTACTAAAATGCTGAAAGAGTATAAAATAAAAATTCATAGTAGATGGGGGAAGAATTTTTGCATTGAAATTATATAAGACTAGTGTAAGCCCATGACACATTTTACGCGTATCGTTATGGGCCTAAAATAGATCCAGTTTTTAGAATGAAAGATTATGATAGATTGACCTGATTTGGCCAAATATAAACTTGACCTGTATTTTCAGGGTGAATATAATCTCCGGGCTTGAAGAACTCAGAAGCATTAATAGAGGTAGTTAATAAACACGAACAGGGATGATAGCACAATCGTATTATTGCTTAAATACAAACTTGACTAGCATTTGACCCTTAAAGCTCACTCTGCAAAATTTAAAAAAATTATGTAGTAGATAACAATAATAACAAATATTAATAAAATTGTAGTTAGATGACTAGGGAAATTGCCACTAGAGCATGCACTCCGTCACAATTCAATTAAATAATTGTTGCACTGCATCCCTACAGCCACAGCATCTAAGCATTGCAAAATACCAATTTATATTGGTTAAATAGTGTTTTCCCTTTCGATTATATTTCTTTCTGTTGTTCAGTCATAAAGTTTTTAGAGTCAAATACAATTTACCAAATTAAATATTTATTTTTAAGCAAACATGTACCTTGAAAAAAAATTTAAACCTGAGAAGTAATACAAAGAGCTTTGCTGGGAAACTGATGATTCATACTGACATTCTACATTGGTAAGTATGATTATGGTTAATGAACCTTACTGAAAAGTCCTGGAAGTACTATGAACTCCAACATTTTATAAAACTGATTAAACTTTGATTTAATGTTAAGAACTTTGAATTTATTCTATTGTACCGGTATTTTCCCTTCTCCATTGCTATTCAACAAATTTCATGATATTCTGAAAAAGGAATTTTGATACTTACGAATATTTGTTAGGTGGAGTGTGGAACAGACTTTTAGGACAGTCCTTGTAGTAAGGCCAACATTCACCATCTTCCATTCCAGCTTTCTCGGCACTTACATATTCATCAAGAACATGTGCAAAGGGAGATTTGCTTGCTCTGTAAAACAAGAAAAATGTTGCGTTTTATTGAGGTTTATGATGCTTCACTTACTGTAGAATGTTAACTTATGTAAACTACTGAAATGAACCTTTGGTTCATCTTGAAAATATATTAGATACACAAACTGCTTTTTATTCAGTTTAGTAAGAAAACTGCTGATTAGTATGAGTTTTCATTTGTTTAAAAATGCATAATTGTTGCTATTTTTTAACATTTACTTTTTATAAGACAAATTTCATCAACATTCATGTAAAATGTTCGTTTAGAATCAATTGTTCCAAACTTTTCTTTAAGAATATCTTCATGAAGCTATTTATCTGAAACATTCTTTTTATAATTTATAGGTTAAGATATTTTTATATCTTCTTTTTTCAACAAAAAAGCACCAAAAATATGGATTTACTATATGGGCTTTTTTCTATCAATTTTTTTGAATTTAAAGAAACACATAAAAAAATTCATAAAATTCCTATACAGTTTGTTATTGTGGAAACACACTATTTTTTTTTTATTTTCGTATGAAATCTTTGGAAGTTGATTCAGTGCACAGTTTGTAAAAATGCAGTGGGACAAAATGATATAAAATATGTACTGAAACTAACAGAGGGTTGGAAAAATAACTTGTCATACACCAAAGTTGAAGGCTGGAGGGCTGCAATAAGTATACAACACCCTAGAAGAATACAAATGTAAAATATTTCCATTTAAACCCTTAATAATGCTTAGCAAGGGGTCATTTAGCAAGGGAACTGTGCAAATCACGGCTAACCACATAACTAGCTACTGAGCATTTTAAGTCACTTACCTGGATTGTAAAAGTAAATTGAACTCACGTGATAGTAATGACCTAGTGACATGGTTTCTATTGACTACACATACTGCCCCTAATGTAGCCACATAGCATAACCTGGTAATCCTATCAATTACAGGGAACCTACAGTTTAACATGGAATCCAGAGCACGGAAGCATTCTGGCGTACTTCACATTACACAACTGGTTGTGCCAAAGGTTAAGGTCAGGCTAAGGTCCTGTGAAAATACTTACTAAGACAGGGATTCGAACCACGAGCATTTTGATCTCCAGTCAGATGCCTTAATAGCTGAGCCACCAACAAATTGTAAATATCTTTTGTGATTAACAAATAATTCGTTAGACTTTCTTGCCAGTTGCCATGTTCAGACTTTGCATGTTGATATGACAAGTCTTTATAAGTTTATCTGAGAAATAACTTTTACAAGAACAAACACATTTTTAGTGTTTTCACCCTCTCTTTTTTGTGCCTTTAAATGACTTTTCTTTTAATGAAAGTAAATGACTAATAAATGTGTATCTGCACTGACATAGATTTTTGCTGATTTTTATTAATGTACTCTTTCTGGAAATGTACATTTCAAATTTGTATAGATGATTACAAAAATATAGTAATCAAAATGGCTGAAAGGCAAGAAGTGGTAAAATTTGAACTAGCCTTTCTATAACAACCCCCAGTACCATCTTATAATCTGAAATGTCTGTACATAGACTACAAAGCTTGCCTAAAAAGCTTAATGCTTAATTGCAATTTTTAATTGGGATGAGTCTTTATTAATTGTGGTGCTGAATCAAAAAACCTAACAATACTGTTGTCTTACTGGAATCAAACTACTATCAAAAATTTACTGCGGGAACCTAGGGGATTTGTAATAATGATCAGGCCTGCCATTTATGAGGCCATCGGTTTGATCTTCAGTCCAACTATCTTGATTTTGTGAAACAATTCCAAGGGATCGCTGGGGATGTTTCTTCTAAACAGCCATAACTGCCCACTTCTTGTCTATCATCCTCTCCTATCTCCAATTACCTCAATACCGATGAGTCAAAACTTGGCTGGCAATAAAAGTCTAGTTAAAATTTACTAAGATGGGAATATGCCCGTATGGAATACATTAAATTTCAAATTTAGTGCATGAAGTATTGTGTCATTATGTGTGGTGAAAATGTTATTTGAGTACTTGAAATTCTCCTGTTGAATTAACTACAGCAATCCAGACATCAACATCAATGGTCCATTCAAACTCATTAAATTCTTTAATTTAATATAACCATTAAAATAATATCTTGTTCCATATAAGTCCTGCAAAGTTCAGTTAGTCATTTAATTTAATTAACTGTGATAGAGTGTATGTACCAGTTCCAATTTCGCTATTCACACATTTTTCACTTTTTCTTGTTTCTGCCTACTTTTGCGCTCTAAAATGTTAATTTTAAATTCTTTCCGGGTTTTTGGTAAATTATTTCAACCCTGACCCCATTACCTACTAAACTTAAATTTCCCACACTCTTATGCCTGAACTCAAGTGTCAGCTTGTGGTTATGCTTCCCTTCCATGAACCTCTCTTAATTCTTTCATCATTACCTTCCTATGCATCATCACCAATAAATGCCTTTTACACACCATGAACTTTCTTCACCCTACCCCCCCCCCCCTCCTATCTTACAATGAATACCATTCCAGCTCGTTCATCAAATCATTCATTAGAATAATGAATAGCAATGGTCCCAATACATTATCCTGTTTGAATACCATTTTCACTTCCACTTTTTTGATGCTGCATTTCTTACAATAACTTTTTCTTTTTATATTTTAGGAATACTTCTATCCAGCAAATTTTTTAATCCGCTCCAATGATTTTTACCTCTTTTACCACCATTTAATCTCAATTTGTTTTGAATAATCGGTGTCCTGAATTATATTAAAACTAATTATGTTCTTTGAAAATCAGTCAGTTTCCAGGACACGCTTGGCATCAAGTGTATTATCTTTATATTTTCAAAATTTTACATGGGATTTTGGCACCATTGATGTGAAATGGTTATATAAGTTCAAAATGTGAAATATAAGGAAAAAATAAATGGTGACACTTATTAAAAGGAAATGTACTGTGTGCTGTAAGGATGTATTTCTGTAATTCTTCTTTTTGTATTGCCTATAAATGAAATATTTGTAATCACAATTTTCTATCTTACTGTGACATGTTATTGTTTGTGTCACTCATTTCATACTAATAACAGAATATGTTATGCACAGGACCTAAAACATTGTTGGAAGGATGGGTATAAAAGTTGACCTGGGTCTGCTTAAAGAAGAATTCAGTCATGTGTCTATTAGTACAAGGAGAAGTCATGGAAAACTTACACAATGATGGATGTAACATATCATAAGACACTAAACCCTCCCAGCTGTGAGATGTCATTCCTGCCTTGTGATGGTTGCTGCATTTACAACTTCTGGATGTATGTTTCATACAGTCACTGGTAATTTCTAAACAGCACATACTTTAGGTTAGTTTAGCTGAAATCTTAGGAATATCTGTGTGGTGTCAGTATAAAAGTAAGAGGAAAATGTCATGTTCTGTGGGTACTAAAGCAAACTTGTCACTTACTTTGTATAATACGATATGCACAGTAGCAATACTTTTTTTTAAAGAAAGTATTTATATTTTTAACAATAAAACTTATTATGTGTGTTAAAGCAGTATTTCAGATTAGAACTGTATTATTATTCTCTTTATTTATAAGATAAGATAGGGAGAAAAAAATAACCTGTCGCTTACTGAAGATGAAGGCAGGAGAGCGAGATGAACACACAAAATATACAAACAAGTTCACAATTTTTTGGTAAATAACCTTAGTGTATTAAGCGTTCATCTAGTCCTCCTGCCTTCATCTGCAGTAAGTTACGGGTTATTTTTCCCTATCCTATCTTATTGTCAATGTCTAATGGCAGTTTCATTGTTTCCATTATCCACATGTTCTCTTTATTTTTAATTTAATGAGATTTTAAGATATGCAATTTACTTACGTAAAGAAGAGCTTCAGTATCTCCCCAATCAAACCAAACCGCTCAAGTGAGTGGCCATGAACTTCACAGATGGCTCTTAGCAGACATGCGTGGCCATCCATTCCAAAACTTGTAAGGAAATCTTCTACAACTGCATAAAGAAGTGCCCTGAAAAACATTTAAGTAGTCATAAACATTTGATTTTCAAAAATCAAAAAGATATTCAATGACTGATGGGACACAAAACAATGGCAGAGTTACGTATATGGAACACCGATGAGGAGCTGCAACAGTTGTAAAAGAGGACATCCAAATACATTTGTGGAAGCAGCTGCAGATCACAGTCAGCAACTGATATGATTAGACTTTGGAGTCATTGAAAGTCAGGAAGCAAGTAATAAACGACATAGTGTGTAGTAAGGCATACATTGGTGATGAAACATAGTTTGGTACTGCTAGAAGGCCTTGTGGGCAGGAATATATTGGTTTGATCATAAACCAGGTTTAATTTCAGGCATAAGGCTGTGAGAAAATTTTTTAGTTGGCATAGGAGACAGGAAGAGAAATAAATTAGTAAGGAAATGCTGAGTAATTTACTTAAAAAATGAAATAATTTCAATTAAAATTCAGCTAATTTACAAATAGGCATGTATGAATACTGTAGGTGAAGCTTAAACTCAATTGTATTGAATAATTAACCATAGACATCATCTTAATATTTTTGTGTGATAAAATATTAAAACTGAGATAAAATTCACAAGCAGATCCTAATAATATGACTGATAGCAGAAGTACAACAGTCTTTCTCAACAGTAATTGAAAGCAGTTGTGTTTTTTATATTGTAATTAATGTCAGAAAATATTATCTTGGTTGCTGCCAATATCTCGATGGATGTACAGGAATGTAGTAATGTAGTAATACTGTAGTAATAAGATTTTATTCATGAATGAAAAGTAAAAACCAATTAATTACTGTAAACATCTTAATATAGTTTTATATATTTCCAATGTTGTTAAAACAGAAGATTCGAAAAGAGCATCTTTCAAGTTGTATAGAGGAGCAATATAAACAGCAAATATCAATTGACTAAATTAAGACCATGAAATTTCGTGGAAATACCCAATCAGAACAAAAATTGTATTTGATGACCACACACTGAAATAAGTACAGCACTTCGATTAGCAGTAGTTATATTATTTTAAAGATCTTAAGTTGGTGAGATATCAGACAATATGTGAGATGACAGTGATTATCACCTTCAAAAAATGCAAGAAACAAGCATTCCAAAAATTATTTTTTAAAAAACATAAAAATAGAGAGATTTATGTAGATGACTGAAACCAGAAAAGCTTGAATGGCCTAGAAAGGAAGAAAGAGACCTAATAAACAAGAAGTTTTCTAGAAGTCTGTCTAAAAAATATACCAGATCTGTATCATTAAAACTGCTAACCGTTTAAACATTTATTTATAAACGTTTCTCGGGAAACAAACCGAGTGATGTTGTTATTAATACACAATATTTCGGCGACTTTATTCTCCGTCGCCATCTTCAGGTGCAGTTGCAAGTCTTGAAGTCTGCCTTGAAGTCTGCCTTGAAGTCAGAGGCAGACTTCAAGACTTGCAACTGCACCTGAAGATGGCGACGGAGAATAAAGTCGCCGAAATATTGTGTATTAATAACAACATCACTCGGTTTGTTTCCCGAGAAACGTTTATAAATAAACAACGCCGAGAAAGATTACATTCATTTATACGTTTAAACATTGTTGTCCACATATCCAAAAATTTGACAGCACTTGTGTTTATGGTTATCTTACAAGAAAAACTATTGAAGTCAGTAGCTGCTGCAGGAAATATGATGCACTTGGTAATATAGACACCTACAAACCAAAATATGTCATACAGCAAATAAAAAGTTTGCAATTGAATGTATGGAGGACTTTATTGTTTTCCTTATATTTTCACTAGTGAAAGTATTCTAAACATGATAAAGCAAATCCAATTCTGAATATAGCTTTACATTTCAGGGGGAGTAAGTAGGTATTTTTTTGTGTGATGTTTGTAATTTTTAAAATCTTTTTATAGAAAAATAAAAAAATATAAAATATCAATTAAAAGTATATGGAATTTTTTATTTATTAATTTAGTTGCTTGGCTTTACCTGAACTGAGTAGCATTTTTTTGCATTCTGAAAAAAGGTCTTATTGCTCCAGACATTTCCTTACATAACACTACTGGAACGTGTAAGTAATTCAACAGTAGTGTATATACAACACATTGACAGTAAATGTCGTACTTTTCTTCAAACCATATAATACCTGCCCTTCTTGGGGGAGGTCCATAAACTACATAGCTGTATTTTAGCCTCCTGTGAACATCCCCTCCCCCCTCATAGCCCAACATGGCTTTTACATCTAACCTCCTCCCCGCCCCCCACTTTGCACACAGCTTTTTTCTTTATAAATAGATAGATATATATGTTCACTTTGATCCGATGTGAGAATAATCTCGGGGATGTGGAACAGTACATACACTTACTAGTAATGTCAATATTACTATATAATTGATAATATTATTATATATTGACAACAAGTTAGCAACAACTTATTAGTATAACCAATATCTCCTGTAATCTACAAATACAATCCCGTGTTAATTAATACTTATTATGTGGAACAGTGTATACACTTGTTACCAGCCTCTAATAACCAGTTATTTTCTTACCAACCAGTTACCATGATTTGTTTCACTGTAATTTGTGACTACATATTATATTATGTTAGTTGCTATTTATGTGGAACAGTACACAAACCTATTAGCAATATCAATTATATTACCAACAACTCATAAGCAGTCAATTACTGTAAAACCTGTTAGTATGATAATTTTTCACAGCAGTTTTTGAGTGCATGCTATCCCATGTTAGTTCCTATATATGAGTGAAATTTTGTAAACAATGTAATTACTTCATATATCATTTTAGTAATTGTGAATAATTTTGTCACCTTCCCCTTCCATACTACTATTTTATCAGTCATTCTTAGTTACCAAATTCCAAGAAGAAAATTCTTTCACAGAGTAAAATGGGTTCTGAAGCAGAAACTCTTTCAGTTTGGACTTAAAGTAGTTGGGTTTTTGTAGATAACATTTAATTTCTGTTGGTAATACATTGAATAAGGAAGCTCCAGTAAATGTTAACCGTTTCTGTACAATTGACAGTGATTTGTAGTCCTTGTGAATATTATATTTATTCCTAGTATTATGGCTATGTATGTCAGCATTAAGATTGAAGTGTTCAGGATTTTCCACTACAAATGATAGTACAGAGTATACATACTGTGCTGGCATTGTTAGTTTACCCAGGTTTTTAAATAGATTTCTGCACGACGTCTGTGGGCTTGCTCCACAAATAGTTCTTATAGCACGCTTTTGCAATTTAAATACCCAATGTGCTTGTGACGAATTTCCCCAGAATGAGATGCCATAAGTGAGCAGGGAATGAAAATATGCAAAATATACTAACTTTCTGGTTTCTATATTAGCTATTCTAGATATTACCCTCAGTGAAAATGTTGCAGAATTCAGTTTTTTAAGAAGTTGTTGAATATGCTGTTTCCAGTTCAATTTGTTATCTATATATACACCCAGGAATTTTGTGAAACTGCTTTCATTGATTGCTTTTCCTTCTGATATCACATTATAGCTGACCTTTGTTTTATTTTTTGTAACAAACTGAAGTAACTGTGTCTTTTCTACATTAAGTATTAGTTTGTTGGCATTAAACCACCTGTTAATTTTCTTTATAACATCATTTGCTGTGTTTTCGAGGTTTTGTGCTGATGGGTCTTTCAAGGATATGCTAGTATCATCTGCAAAGAGCACCATGTGTTCATTATCACCTAGTATATGTGGGAGATCATTTATATAGATTAAGAACAGCAGAGGGCCAAGAATTGAACCCTGAGGCACACCACATTTAACTATACCCCATTCTGAGTTTATAACATCTCCTGTATTAGCATCTTTCAGTGATACACATTGCTTTCTATTTTCCAGGTACGATTTAAACCAATGTCCTGGCTTACCACTAACTCCATAGTGGTCTAATTTACCTAGTAGAATCTCATGATCAACACAGTCAAAAGCCTTAGCAAGATCACAGAATATACCTAGGGAATTTAATTTTTTATGCATTGATTCCAGTACGTCGTTTACAAAAGCAAAAATTGCTGAATCTGTTGAAACGCCTTGTCTAAAACCAAACTGTACTTTAGTGAGTAGGTCATTCTTTTGTAGATGTGCATACACCCTTCTGTACATTGCTTTTTCAAAGATTTTTGAAAATGCTGGTAGAAGTGATATCAGTCTGTAATTTTCAATCTTTGAGGTTTCACCCTTTTTATAAAGCGGTTTGATTATTGACTTCTTGAGTGAGTCAGGAAAGATACCTTCTTCAAAAGAACTATTACATATATGACTAATAACTCTACTAATGCTGGTGTTACATTGTTTTACTACATGGGTTGAAACCTCATCATAACCAAATGACTTTTTATTTTTGAGGGATTTAATAATTTTTTCAATTTCATTTTGACTGGTGGGAAATATAGACATAGGTGCTGTTTTTGGTGACAAGGATTTAAGTATTGCTATAGCATCCATATTTCCAATATATTTTCCTTTTATTTTTTCAGCAACTGTTATGAAGTAGTTATTGAAAGCACTTCCTACATAAGAGGGGTCAGTTACAAGCTTATCATTAATGCTTATAGATATAGGTTTATGTTCAAGGGATGATACAGTTGTTTCTCTTTTAATAATGTTCCAGATACTTTTTATCTTATTATCTGAACTACTAATCTCATTGTTTATGGCCAAACGTTTAGCTTCTTTTATTACTTTGGTTAAAATTCTACTGTAAGTTTTGTAATGTTGTCTGAGAAGCATATTATCAGTATTCCTAACTTTTACATACAATTCCCTTTTATGTCTGCAAGATGTTTTAATACCAACTGTAACCCAATTTTTGTTTACTCGTTTTTGACCAATTGGAGCTAGTTTTGTAGGGAGACACCTTTTGTAAATTTCTAAAAACCTTTGGTGAAAGTAATTGAATTTATTGTTTACCCCTTTTAATTTATAAACAGTGCTCCAGTCCTCATTGAGAAGTTCATCATTTAATGTTTTTATTGAATTGTTCTTTAATGGCCTAACTCTGACAAATCCTTTCTTTTTGTTATTTTCGTTTCCCACAACATCCAAAGTAATTATTTGAGCATTATGGTCTGACAAACCATTTTCCATTGGAATTGATCCATGTGTTTCTAATTTATTGTGCTCTACAAAAATGTTATCAATATTATTGATTCCAAAAGACATTTTGTACTGTTTTCACTTGTCAGACTATTGTCAATTAAATATGGAGATAATTAAATGATGGAAATTAATATTCAAATGCTGTTGTGTGTTCTGTACCTTGTTTTATGGTGGCAAATAATATTAATGAAAAGCTACGTGGCTTGGCTCTGAACAATCCCCCCCCCTCTTTAGACTGAGCCACTTTAGAACGCCCCATTGTCTTGGTGGCAGGCAACCAAGTAATGGCAGTAGTTTCGCAGACATACCTTTCTCCTCCGTGGAAGTTGGCGTTAGGCGGAGGTGGAGGGGGTGGCACCGACCTCCCTTTCCGTCGGCGGTCGAGGAGTTGCGTAACATAGTCTGCCAACAGCTGCCCCGACATACGGCCCATGGACCTCGCCAGTATCGGAGGCAGCACACCGTAGGGGTTCTGGTTGTCCGTCAGACCGAGTTTATCGAAATCAACTGGAACACAGCAAAGCATCATCAGTCAAGATTGCACGAGATATGATTCCTTAAAATATTCCACGTAAAATATATTTCCCATTCTTTAGCAGTTGGAATGAGTTACCAAGAGAAATTATGAATAATTACCGAAAACTTTGAAAGAATTTAAAGATAAAATTTGTAGAGGGCAAATGTAGGTGGGTGCAGGATAGGGGGAAGATGGGTGTGTAGGGAAATTGCACCCGGAGCCTGTGCTCCATTACAATTAAATTAAATCCTAATCTGGACTCTAATTACTCCTTTGATAAGTCGTAAACTCTCAACAAAAATATTTATTTGAATTTATTAATATTCAGTAATAGTATATATCTGCAAATTTAGCGTATCATTTACACAGACAATGAATTCTTATACAGTTAAATAGACTTAAAACCCTCTTTCGAGGTTCATCTGAACGAGAGTCATAAATGCAACACTAAAATTTACCGTAGTTCCCTGATTACAGAGCGTCAGAGGGAAAGATGTAAAGAAGCAATGGCAAGTGCGTGGAGAAAGTTACATCATCCTCTCCATCCACAGGATCTCCCAATCCATCTCTGATCCACGAGGTCCATAACGACCAACAACCTTCCCCCTCCCTCCCTCGTACGCAGACTGTGGAGCACATCATTAAGAAATTCCTTCTGAGGAAATACGACCGACCATCACAAGATGTAATCAATGCTATACCTTCTTTCTTAGACTAGCTGCAACAATTGGACCTCAATATATGAATGCTATCAATGTTTATTGTCATTGTATATATTGTACATCTTTGTTTATATCACTTTAGTTGCTAAGCCATATCATAAACAGATATCCTTTTCTCTCCAATTGGAGGGAACCGGTTACTAACATTAAAGAATTTAAAGGGATTTGCTAGTTTTTTGGATGGTAATTTGAAAGGGTAGTTCAGTAGAACTTAATTTATAATGCTATGATAAATGACATTCGTATCAACAGATATTTAAAAAATGAAACGTACCAAGTATCAGTGATGTTTGTGTGGCTTTATATTTTACCTGAAACTAGAGTTTAATATACTGTATGTATGGTTACATTTTTTCGTCAGTGAAGTTATAACTTTGTACATAATCGAAAGTCTTTCAACAACCATATGGAACTTATTCCACCGAAATTTTTTGTGTGAATTGGTTTTTTGGAGATTTTTCCCATTAATAAACAAAATAAAACTCTGAATTTTCTTTGCAGACTATTCAAGTACTGTGCACCCATGTGTACAGAAAGAAACTTTGACTTATTGGTGTAGAATTCACTAAAAGATTAAAGACTGTTATTGAGACATGCGACACTTGTTTCAGTTGGATTACATAGAAATGAAATTCTAGTGAATTTTAAGCCGTAATTAAAACAAAGATGTAAGCTGGAAATATTGACAGTGTGGAATTATTACAAAATATAGTTCGCAACTTGTCAGCCAATTTTATTTTTCGCATACACATAAAATTTATAAAGCACCAGTACAAAACTTGGACCATACAGGAACTAATGCTATCTGTTTCATTCTTATGATAAACACAGGCCGTTCCAAATACGTCGAATACTGAGTGTTGTCATGAAGATCTGGACTTAAGGTGGTCGCAAAACATCAGAAATTAACGAATGCTTTAGAAATCTCCAAAGCGATGATTCCTCTTCATACTTAGCGGTAAAACAATGGGGAAAACATTTAAACTTGAAGGAAATCTGTTGACCTACTCAGCAGATGTCCGATTGCAGTGATCAATGAAGATCAAACATATGGTGCTTGCTGACGAGAGTTCTTTCCGATCGACGGTTAAAATCAAAAGAAATTGCTTTGAGAATTAACGCTCGTAACAGTGAATCCATTATGAACAGCGTAAAGCGCGATTGGTGCCTATTCCTGCCTGTCTGCTATTCAAAAGCAAGGTCAGATCAAACGTTGTTTGGAGATTAAATAGATTAAAGAAGTTCAGCGGTTCAATACGAATCTCTGAGCAAAATAGACACGATAGATCAGCGCCTTGCGAGGGAGCCTCTATTGAATAATACGCAAGTGATCATTGACGAAGAAAGTTAAGGCAACAATTTTTGGTAGTGCGACAGGTTCTGGTGATCGACTTCGAGGATAGAAATAGGATAATCTTAAATTTTATGTATAAATGCAGTCTACAAACAACTGTTGCGGTAAATTTTTTTTTTCAGATGCGTTTCGCCCTTATAATGCGGGGTATCATCAGTGGGTGTAAATATATGTTTTTACATATGTATTATTAGAATTATTAAATAAAATACTTCACATGGAGGTCTGTAACGGCACTTTATAGACTTTTAGCTCTTTTACATATCTGTCTATACATTCACTTTCGAATCTAATGGTTTTCTGCTATTGTTTTTGTTTGCTTTGCTGGTTTAGAGATGTTCCTCACCGTTACGTTTACGTAGTTCGGTTTAAGGCTTTGTTGAATGCATAACTTATTGCGTTTGATGCTCTGGATGGTCTTGTGGAAATGAAAGTTTTGATTGATTTATTTTGTGTGTGTGTGTGTGTGTGTGCTCATATGTGACTGCCGAAAATGCCTGACCATGCTGTATAGTAAAAATGCCATTTTCCGTAGTTACTGAACAATAAATTTTATAAATAAATGCTGTCTCCTAACAACTGTTATGATGAATTTTGTATGCTATACAGTATATACTAATGCCGTGTAAAATTTATGGGAAGCGTTGGTTAAAATCGGTCTCCTTTTTTGTAATAAGAGGATTACCAACATACTTCAGCTGGATTCGGAATTGGAATTTGACGCACTAGAGCAGTGATTCCCAAATGGACGGATGTTGTTCACTTCACCTAAGAGAGACGCTATCGAATCACTGTTTCAAAAAGTAGGTTACATGCAAAAATCGTTGGAGCACTATGGGTTACGTTATTTACTATGAGAAACGGAATCGGTGTCTAGTTTTTCCTGAAATGAGTAATTTTTGCTTAAAAATGGGGCGGTGAGCAAATTATTATTATTATTATTTTGAAATGGCGGTGGCGGACTAAAATATGTTTGGAACTTATGGACTAATGCTTGGATACTTTTCCTCGAAATTTTTGTTTATCCTTTGTCTTAGGAAAGCTGCAACAGGAGAATGCGCTCCATCGCTATTTTTTTTTTTTTTTTTTTTACTTATTGCATTACGCCTTGTCGACGGCTGATGTGATTAGAGGCGGGATGGGAATGGGGACAAGGAACGGGAAGGAATTCGGCCATGGCCTTTTTGAAGGAAGCATCCCGGCATTCGCCTAGAGTGATTTGGAGAAACGATGGAAAACCCAAATCTGGATTCCCGGACGGGGATTCGAACCCGCTTCCTCCCGAATGCGAGGCCAGAACGTTAACCGTTCAACCATCGCTATTAAATTCAAATGCCGTCATATGTACGTACGACATTGAATAAATCGTCTCGCGGCCTCATATGTAATGAAGAAAACGTATTTAACTGTGCGTATTGTGTTATGAATAAAACTAAATGAGTTAATTACTAAATAAAACAATATCGAAACTCGATAACTTAAAAAAAATTACTTTTATCTCCATGGCTTCATTAACAGACTAAAAAATATCGTTCATTATAAATATGTTTACAGTTGATTCAAATTAGGTAGTCCGCAAAAAATTTTCATTTATTCTGGTGTCTTGTTACAATGTAATACTCCTTTATTTGTGACTAGTTGCATACTGGGTTTATGAGCTGACTCTGGCAGAGGAAATACAATATTTTTCTCTTCATTTAACAGTAGATGAGGAAAGTTTCAATTTCCTCCTGGTTTCGCCAGTGCTTCTACAGTGTGGCGGGGGTGGGGTGGGATGACAAGAGCAGCTTCGCCGCCCGAGTAGACGATACCCAAGCTCTACACCAGGGATGGCGAAACCATGGCACGCGAGCCAATGATGGCACGCAGCCAAACAATTTTGGCACGGCAGTAATTAACTAGGAACCTAATTGATATAATAAGTAATTTATTTTTTCGTTTATATAATTTAAGATCATAGTAACAAAGTTCATCGTGAACGAAACTACTGATGCCAGAACGACTACAGATCGCGCAAAAGAGGTAGATTTCGAGCGAATTTCTGACCAAACGGTCGGAGTGAGCAAACGCAGGCGGCGCGGCAGCTGGGGGGTGGGGGCTCTGACTTATTCACTTGTTTGTTTATATTGACGTCGTTGACTGCTTTTACCAATTACGCATAGTTCTTGCATTTTTTAAACTAATTTCTTTAATACAGCACCTTGTTTAAGTTTGTTTGAGTTATATGTGCAACTATTCAAAAATGGCTAATTTGGTTAAAAAAAAAATGTGCAAGATAAATGTAATAGAGAAGATCAACCTTGGTGGACTGAGCAATATGGCATGATTAATAAAGCGTTTTTATGTTCTGGAACATTGTGTAGAATATCATTCGTAAAACGGAACTATGAAACAAATCACAAATATCTTTGTCAAAAAAGCGAACCAGAATAATTTAAAGACTCGCTTTGAAACCGTTTGGCAGATGACTCTACTTCAGGTTGCATGCTGCTAAAAGAAACCTAATATAAGTTATTTGGCATCTAATTTTCAACAACAGAAGTTGTACTAGTTTCATTTTATTTCTTTTCTCATTAGTCACTAAGTCATGATTGTTTGATGGCACATCATGGCTTCATTCAACACTTCTTTATAAAAAAATGGCAGGTAGATCAATAAAGGTTCGCCATCCCTGCTCTACACCATCGCAAGCACTGTCTCCTACACTGCCTCTTAGAGTTGAAAACCTTTATTCTAATATCGCATACTAAGTGAGTTTTATCTGAGATTTTAGTACTCAAAAGTAGGTACTTCCGTTTTTAATAATAAAATTGCGGCGAGGAAGCGGGGTGCTTGGGAACTTTTCTTTTGACTGAAGGAGAGGCGAGTGAACCTTAGTTTTGACGAAAAGGTGGCGTGGTAGGAAAAACTTTGAGAACCCTATTTCTAAAGATTTAGATCCTTGGGCAGTGAATAGAAACTGCTGAGAGTACCACAGTTTTTAGATTCTTAAGCCACGTAGTTTGTGCATGCTCCCTAATTAGATATAAATTATAAACAGAATAAAACCTGTTGCTTACTTATCATTTTGATGCATTATTTTTGTGATCTGTAGTAGCTTTCTGTATCTTGCTATGATTTTAACCACCAACTTACATTTTTCTTCTTCTGAGATTCGTTTTGCACTGCTGACCGGGGGACAAATGAGTGTTTGCTACGACATCCTATGCAGTAAAAATAGGGTGGTGTCACTTACTGGTGAAGGGCAGACTGATGGACATGTTGGAGAGGAATCCCTCTGGCGGGTAGCGGACGAAGGGCATGGTGAGTGAGGGGCTGATGACGAGCGAGGTTCCCGGGGGCAGAGCCAGCCGCCCGTCGTTGGTGATCCAGAGCAGACGCTTCTGGCGGGACAGCAGCCGCGGAGGCGGCCGCCCGGGGGCGGCACTCGAGGCGTCGGGGGCGGTCACCTGGGAGGCGCACAGCGCCACCACCATCAGCAGCAGCGGCACCGCGCGCGGGCAAGTGCACATCGCGTTCCTGCCGACAAAGAGATGCACTCATAAATGTATCTCGTAGCTCAACGGACACTAAATGTTACTAGTTTTCTCATTAGTCATTTAATAAATCTTCCGAAAACCTCTTACAATAGACATACAATATGCTCATCTTGTTTAAAATACGAATAAAGGCTTTTTTGTTAGAGTTACGCATTACGTGCGCATGACCCGCAGCTTTGTGCGCATGCTCACTTAGCGATTCTTCCATGCAAGTAGCTACTCTTGTCAAACAGTTTCAGTTACCATACCTCTGATTGCAAAAGTATATGATACAAATTCAATCCGATTTCGATGAAAGTTTGCACACCTATCCTTTGAAACAAGGAGAAAAATACTGTCTTCATTTCGTTGAAAAATTTTCTGTGTAAATAATACATGTTGTCTTATAATTTCGAAAAATTACTGACGACGATAAACAGACGCGTATGGTGTGTAGGTCTCTGTACTGCCTTTCCATATACCGGTCTGGTAGCTCAGTGGTTAAAACGCTTGCTTACTGCTGATTGTATCGTGGTCTTCGGTTCAAATCTCCGTGGAGGCAAAGATTTAAAAAAATTGTTTTTGATCGTAAGAGTCACGCCTGGACCGTCGGTTATTCGGATTGAATGTTAAACTGTAGATATCACTAATTTAGGGGTTCAATGCGAGGCAAATCGTAGGTAGTTTTGCAGTGTTGTAGGTGTACACTTTCTTACGTTATAATGATTCCTCAGGGGTTGTTCGCAGTCAGTGTGTGTGTGTGATCTGCAGTAATAATACTATAAATGTGGAAGTAAGTCTCTGTCTTTTTGTTACGTTTTGACGACTAAAAGGCTATAACTATATTACTTGAATTTGACAAAAAAATCTATAGGAAAGGTACAGGAAATTTTTGCCGGTATGATTAACAGTTGTAGTCACGAAATTTTGAGAACTTATCAAATGGTGACAGAAATATGTTGGAAATTGATTCTCTTCAAGAGACAGGTTCGACGGTAGAATGATATAGTGATAGCTTTCCTGACATATTATGCCTACTCGGTGTTGTTTGGGACCAATCCTTCATTAACAACAACTTTATATATTCAATCCTGGCAAAGAAATTCTTAATCCACGCGTATGAAGAAGCGGGTATCAGCTAGTAATCAATTTATATGTAAAAAAACATTTGTGTGTACGTAAAGACAAATTTTTCTTCATGACCACTCCTAAACACAGTGGTGGTAGATAGTTCTTGGTCTCCTGCTATTAGTAAGGGAGTTTGGTTGCGGTGGGTGGAAGTGGGTGGGTGCGGTTGGCAAAAATACGTAATCTTCATATACAAAAATTCAGCCTCCGTTTGTTTGTGCTCATAAAACTCGAAAAGTCGATTGACTTTTAATTTTTTAAGAATGTGGTGAGCGGCAAAATAAGGTTTTTAAAAAACAAAAATCCAAAACCACCGCCTCTTCCACTTTAAATCCCTTAATTTTTATACAAACTCACATATCCTGATCACATCCTAATCTGGGTTTTCCATGGTTTTCCCGGATCACTCCAGGCGAATGCTGGGATGGTTCCTCACAATAGCCCATGGGCGCCTCCTGCCATATCCCGCATATCCCTTCCAAACCATCACCCTTTTCGATAGGTGCAATGCACCCTCCGCCACACACTTTTAGTGAATCGCGGAGTAATAATAGTAATAATAATAATAATTTCATCAGATTTCGATGGAAATTGGCACGCATATACTTTAACACAAGCAGAAAAATGGTTTCAACATTTGGTTTGCAAAATCTTAACCCCTCTTCCCCTTTCCACCCCCTTAAGTTTTGTCAATTTCCTTTATACAGGGCGTTCGCCGGGAAACGCAACCCACTGTTAGCGCTACAAGGAAGAAACTGCTCCCGGCGAGCGAGCGATCAGCTTCCGGCATTGTTCGACCGTCGGCCGCGGACTATTTCACAATAATTACGCTTCATAAACTTGTATGTGCTAAGCATTTAAATGTGTCGTAATTCATTAGCTTACCTTATAAAAGATGCTGGAAGTGTTGACCCTCTTGTGTAATGCACATTTCACATCTTCTGAACATATTTCGGGACACACGCTGGATTTCACCTTTGTCAATGGACATTATTACTTGATAGATTTTTTCCTCAAGTTCTTCCAATGTGTGAGGATTTCCTTCGTACACCTTACCCTTAAGTTTACCCCAAAGGCAGAAGTCACAAGGGTTTAAATCCGGTGATCTGGCGGGCCACAACCCACGGCTGATTACACTATCATAAAACACTTCGTCAAGTGCAGCAAGCGAATTTCTAGCGGTGTGAGCTGTCGCCCCATCCTGTTGAAAATAACCGCACAATTTTTCTTCTTCAGTAAGTTTCTCGAAAAACGGTTTCACAATATTTTCGATATATCTTGCGGAAGTAAGAGTTTCACGGAAGAAAATTGGACCTATGATTCTCGAAGCACTAATCGCACACCAAACACCCACTTTTAAGTCATGCAATGGCAGTTGGAGTAGAGTATTTGGTTTTTCTGAACTCCAGTGTCGACTGTTTTGAGCGTTAACATAACCACTCAGATGAAACCAGGCCTCATCAGAGAAAAACGTCAGTTGCGGATCAACAGTGCCATCGTGGACACCCTGCAGGTACCAGTTGCAAAATCTAATCCTAGGCCCCTGGTCTATTTCTGTAATTTTATGCACCACAATTGTTTTGTACGGCTTTAAGTGAACTAGCTTTGTTACTTTCCAAGCTGACGTCTTAGATACGCCTGCCTGCTGCCCTAACTGACTTAATGATTTTTTGGGTGACTGTTCTAGTCGAAAAGCGATATCGTCAATTTTCTCCTCTGTGAGAATACGGTTGACCGACAGTCTCTTTTTGTTAAAAAATGAACCCGTTTCTCTTACTTTTTTAACCAGACGCAGAATTGTTGATTTAGCTGGCAGTAAAGCGCCAGGATATTCGCGACGAAATTTACTGCGACACTTTTTAAACGACTTCTTCTTCACATATGTATCGTAGAGAAATATTCTTTGTTGCAAACTGTAACGTACCATAATTTTACTCACACTCAAACACGGTACAGATTAGTAAGAGTATGAAGCCCTAAACCAGCCAAACCGCAAAGAAACGTTTATTCACAACACTGATTAATAAGAGACTGAAGTCACAAACTAGCTACAATGCAAAGAAACCGTTCTTAACCATGTAAGGGTCCCATTATACTGTGCCACTGCACTGTTGGGGCAGCGGAGGTGTTAAACAGTGCGGTGATTCACGGTGGCGTGTGGCGGAAACCGCTGGCCCCGCTGACCGAGCAAGTTGCCGACGGCAACAGACTGGGAGGGTTGCGTTTCCCGGCGAACGCCCTGTATATACCCACAGTTTTCATCCGACTTTGCACACGTAACAGAAAAATACTGTCTACATTTGGTTTTCAGAAATCCAACCCCTCTCCCTCATTTGATCCCCTTATTTTGGCAATGATCTTTACACAAAGCTACAATGTCTATCCAGTTTTCAAGGAACTTTGCAAATGTATACTTTAAAACAAGTAGAATAACACTGTCAACATTTTGTGAAAGCTCAATTTGATTTGTAGAGGGTTATACCGGCAATGAGGCAAGATAAAGATAAAGCAGTCTCGGACTGGAATAATCTATAGAGTGATATGCTGAACAATACACCCCATACAGTGAAAGAATTTAGAGAGGAAATGCACATAATATGCATTTCATATCAGACTGAGCCACAGTGAAGCGTGGCCCGGTTTAGCTTGTAGTATTTAGTAATAATAATCTTAATACCTATATAATAAAATAGTTTTTATTTGTTACAAATAATAAATTTTTGCTGGCGTCTCTCGCATCCTTTTGATTGCAAGAACAGTTACCAGATTACTTTGATCAAGTTGATCTCTGATATAAAAGATCTACATACAAAATACAGACTAAGGCTCGATGCAATACTTTGAAACCTACCGAAGAGTGCCTTAAATTTTTGATAATTTTCATTTGTTTACGATAAAAATTTGGACAAAGTTCCTTTTTACGGTGCAATTGCAATAGATATAGCATCGTTCTTCTACTTGAATGCGAAAGAAACATCCAAAACATCAAAAAATACACAGAAAAAATACGCATGAAAAATATTCAGAAAAAGCTGGAATGACCCACAGAAGTTTCACTTCTTGCATGTGTACACTCTGATATACCCTTTTTTTCGGATCCTCCCAATCAAGGCAGATAGCGAGATTCAATAACTTACTCGGATTAAGAGTATCATACTGAGGGCAAGCGTGCGTGCGACTATCACCATCTGAGTGTGAACTGTAAACTGTGGTAATTTGATTGCGCTTGTGTAATATTCTATCTGGGAATGCTACCGTATCTGCAATCTGTTCTGCGGATGTGCCAGGGCTGAGGCTTGAAGCTAGGCCATTCTGTCTCCCTTGTGCTAATAGCAGTCCTGCAACTGCAGCTGGCCAAAGTCCGAAATGTTGTTTATAAACATACAGAAGTTGTTATGAACAACTACTACACACAGATACATGTAATATCACTCCTTTCCCATTGTTGGTGTCCGTTTGTTTTACTTAAAAAATAAATCAAGTTCGCTTCTGAGTCTGTTTATCGGATTCATATTTTATAATTTTCGCTAATTGTCTCCAATGAATGTTTTGGGCCGGTTATATAATAAGTCACGAAATACAGCGAAACGCTAATGATAACAATACTCTGAATTTCAAAATTTGATTCTTATTATTTAGTACGTAAAATTTCATCCGATATCAAAAACACGGTACTCGAAAACTAACCCTTTAGAAACAGAGAAATGTTTTGTACCAATGATTTAAAAGTCAAAAATAACTTTCTGAAAGCTTATGTTTAAAAGTTATTTTATTAAGTTTTCAACTTTGACCAGAGGTCGCTAGAAAAATGAATTGTTGAAACATCTAAAATTGGATTTGGGTATGATAATAAAGTAGTTCATAGAAGAAAAAAAATCAGAGAAGATAGATTGAAGAATCAAATTTCTATAGGAAAGGAATTGGTTATTTCATTATAATTGAATGTAAACTAAAGTAAAAATTTTAAATGAGGACACAGATAAGATTAACTTAAGCATCTAGTTGAGGAAATAGATAATAATGGTTCGGAAAGGTAAAGACGCTAGTGCAAAATGTGATGAGTTGAATGAATGTATCAAACCAATTGGAAGACTATGACCAAAAAATCACAAATTTTTATCGTATAATTGTTTCGTGATATAAGAAGAGTTCTTTATTCGAATTAGACTTAAGGCAGAAACATACTGGTGTGCATTGAGAATTAAAAGTTAATGTTATTTTTAAATAACGGTCTTAGGGGCAAAAAGCCCCAACGCTACCTAAATCTCCACGTAAATTACACCAGTGTGCTGAAAAGGTAGTAATTTCTCTGGCTTCGCATTCGGGAGGACGCCGGTTTGAATCACTGTCCGGGCATCCAGATTTGGGCTTTTTTATGATTTCCCCAAATCACTCCGGGCGAATGCCGGGATGCTTCCTTCAAAAGGCCATGGCCGAATTCCTTCCCATTCCTTGTCCCCCAATCCTTTCTCGCCTTTAATGACGTCGACGAGGCGTAAAGCCATAAGCAAAAAATAAAATAACCAATTTCTGTTTTTGTAACAGCGTTCGTCTTTCAAAAAATGTTTGAAAAACCCGACTGACGCGTTTAGAATGTAACAGGTGGTATCACACTGGCTGTTTATGGCAGTAGTGTCCTCAACGCTTCGGAACCTGTCTTGCACGCTAGCGACTAAAACACCGTTAACACTGGATCATTGTGCCCTTGCGTGCAGACGACTTTTTGGTGCCAACCAGAGGTCTGCCTCACAAAATCTCGAGTAGGCCTGGATGGAATTCCGATCACTCACTAATCACTTTCATTCATAGTTAACGAATACAGAGAGTATATTGGTTTCTGCTTTGTGTATAGTTCAGAGGAATTTCTGTATTCGTATAAAATTTCAATTTCGACATTTACGTTTTGTGTTCCCGAGTCGTCTTTTTTAATTATATCTGGTTTGCTCTTTCTGAAAGGTAGGTTTCTAAGGTGACTTATAGTTGTGTACAACTCATTGACTTGTATTGTAATCCGTAACAACAATCTTTTTCCCTGGAACTGTCCTTCCACAAATTACTGAAATCAGGAAAACGTACCCTAAAAAATTCAGTAATCTTAGTATAAATCGTTATAAGAATGATAAGGTTCATAACTATCTGACGGATGGAATATATGATTCACTACTTTGCTCAATATGTATAGTGATTAACAAACAGAGAACACCGTAACAGAACTAATACTTAATTACAATTTAACACGCAATAAATTTACTGATGGTTTCAACCTAATAATCTTCTTCCTGGAAAAATTAAGGTTTTTATTTGCAGCTAGCGTCTTTAATTATTGTATTTCATAAATTTCTCGTATTTCAAATGGTTATGTTCGATACAGATTCGAATACATAAAGGGTACATTTATGGTAATAACTTAGATGACTATAGGACAACAAAAATTTAAATCTCCTTAAATCAAATCAAAAAGCGAAAAATAGACCATTCAGCTGTTACAAAATATAAATCCGAGATATTTATACCACCTCTATCATTATTTTGTTTTATATTTATCTAAAACTTTGTAATGAGTAGTCGAAACAAAAAATAAATAACGTCTTTAATACTTATTAATGCAAGAGGATCGAGAAACACATGGCAAAGCTTGTTTCTGGTTTGAACGTTTGAAGCTGTTTTTTTACTGTATATCTGCTTAGTGTAAAATAGACATTTCATCGAGTAAGTTTCATTACTTGTCTTGTTTCCTTTGGAACTTGCCTCTAGAGAAACTGCCCAAGTTAGGCCTGCCAATCGCTTTTATACGCTAGCGTAAGCACTACAATGCATGTACACCTTGGAATTAAAATTACACAGTTTTATAACTGTATACAGTGGAAAAAGTAGCGATAAAATTGTTATCGTATTACATTAAAAACTATCAGGTTACCCTAACACGTCAAACATGATTCTGCCTTCTTCCAGTGTCTTGTATACGATGGATTTTATACGTTACTCTCTTTTTTTCTAGAATTTTTATGCTTCAGACACAGTTCGATAAGATGAGCATTCCATTTTCGTGTACTGTAAGATGATAGTCAAAAAATGAATCTTCTTTTTCGCCACCTTTTCCCAAAATTTTAGGGATCGGCTGCCTTCGATTGATTTTACTCATCGTTAATATGATCAAATTTGGAGACATTGTTTTACAGCCGCATGCTCTTGCTGACGCCAGAGCATTTTACAATACACCTACTAAGTAGGACTAATGGGGGAAATGAAGTGTTGCCATTTGTTTATAAAACATGTAACAATGTTCAGCATGTAATAAGTGCATTATTTTATTTTATTGTGAAATGTGTAGTTTATGAGGCGGAGTTTGTGGATCATCCTAGCATTCGCCTTGATGGCTGCAGAAAACCGCAGTCTGGACCGTCGGTACGCTTGAGCCTGAGTTCTGGCTGATCTATTGCTTCCTATTTCCGCTGGGCAAAGTTGTTTTGCTAACATACATGAAGTTGTTGGTCCCCTTTACCCTATCCGTTAGCCAATTACTATAACCACTGCTACATCAAATCCTCTAAATTCCGGTGACACTTCAAATTACAGTACTCTTTATCTTCGTTTCTCATACTATCATAACATTAAGTTCTCATCTTTCATTATGCTGTTTATTTCTGTTGGAGATGAACTTGTTCTAACATTAAAAGGCAAGGTGTAAGGAATTTCTCATACTCATCTGCCTTAACTTTTCAGTGAAACGCACGTTATTCCTGTACATTTTTTTACGATTGTCACTGAATACTGGATAACAATCCCTTGTTAGCAGTATTTCTGGCGACGGTTTATTCGTACAGCGTGCTCCGAGTTGCAAACTGTATTTTGTTTGGCCTCTGCCCTACGACCTTCACCTTGCCATCAGCTGGAGTTCTCACGTGCTGTGGCCCCAGGGTCATGCGGAGCAAGCAAAGCCCTATATCAAGTATATGCGCCAGCCTCTGTTGTTGTTGTTGCTTTAGGGCGCGTTGACAGCGGGGTCATTAGCGCCCTAACAATTACCAGCTATAACTGTGGCTTAAGAATATACTAAAATACTGTCTGCATGGTCGACTGTAAAGGGGTCGCCCATACAGACAGCAAATAAAATAAATTATAAAATCAGACGTGGCTTTAAAAGGGCAACCGCTATTTTAGACAGTACAGCACCTGGGTGGCTGTAAAGGGGCCAAGCAGGTTCACAAGAGAGTTAAAAACACTACATGTCTCGCTGGCTGTATAATGGCCAGCGAGACAGGAATTATAACAATATAAAAAATAAACACACATGCATGGGTGGCTATAAAGAGGCCACCCAACCATCTTAAAACTAGGCTGATCTGCCTAAAATTTTAGGCACTAGACCTGCCATTACGCAAAATTTTAAAACACTCGCCACGCTGCTGGTCTCATTGTTTAAAATAAGGGACGCAAGCCTCTAAGATGCATCTAAATCATCAGGATCTTAAACGTTGATGGTTAAGTAAGCAGTGGCGTAGCTAGGTCAACAAGGGCCCCGGTGCAAAAATTTATTTTGGGGCCTCAGGCCAGATGGGCAACCTTTTGTTGCTGGTAAGGGCCGCTGAGCTGAGGATGGGGCCCTTGAGTTGTGCTTAGGGGCCCCCTGAGCAGTGGTTGGGGGCCCCCCTGAGCAGTGAGAGGGCCTTTAGTGAGGGGCTTCCTGTGTCTCAGGGGCCCCCTTAGACGACTGTAGAGGTAAAAAAAAAAAGGTTTGCCATGAAGGCTCGTGGGCCTCTGAACTGCGCTTGGGGACCCCAAGAGGTGCGCTTTGGGGCCCCCAGAGGTATGCTTGGGGACCCCTGAGCGTAGGGGCCCCGGTGCACTGCACCGCCTAGCCACATAGTAGCTACGCCACTGTATGTAAGGTACACTAGCAATAAGCATATACTGTTATTTAAAGATTGAATTTTTTCCTACACACAACAACATATTTTGCAGATAAGTTAAAACAACAGGCAGACAGTGAATTTTATAGAATCATCAGCCGTAAAATCAGCAGCATTAAATTGTTGTACACTCCCATGACTCTCCTCATCCTCCTCCTGTCTTGCAATGAATCCCATTTCAGCTCCTTTATTATATCCGTCACTGATTGCATTCTGCGATAATTTCCAGAAACAAAACTAGGAGCCCTTTTTTGCACCCTCTCCAATTCCTATATTTGATACTCAAAATGTGGGTCCCATACTACGCTACCACATTCAAGCAGTGGTCTGATAAAAGTTTGTAACCCAGCAACTTCTCTCGTACATCCCCTCATCACTTTCTCGAACAAGTGCAGAAGTTTGAAACCTTTTCCTACTACCTGACCAATGTGTCCTACCCAGTTAAGTTTGTTATCAAATGTAACGTCAAGATTTTTAAATTTCAAGTCTTCAACAGGCAGTTCTTTCCCTACCTAATCATAATCAACCTTTAGTTTTTTATTTGTGTATCTAATAAGCTGACTCTTCCCATATTTACCAACCCAACTAGATATCCTGTCCAGATCACCCTGCAACTGTTTACATCCTCTACCGTTTTAATCCTTTTGTAAAGCATTATGTTATCTGCAAACAATCTAATTTCTGATAGTAAACAATCAACACAATTATTCATTAGAATGAATAGCAGTGGTACCAGTACGCTACCCTGTGGCACACCCATTTTTACTTCCACTTCCTTTGATCTACATCTATACTCTGCAATTCACAATTACTGTGGGTGGCAGAGGGTGCTAAGCACCAATCCTATTTTAGAGTATTCCAATCCCGAACAGAACGAGGAAAGAAAGAATACATAAATGTATCAGTACGCCATCTTATCTCTCGAATCTTATCCCTCCTGTCATTGCGACCTAAATAGTTTGGCGGAAGAAGTATTTCGTTGCACTCGTAAATTAGAGATTTTCGCATATTCTCCAACAAATTCAAACGAAAACGACGTCGTCTGTCCGCCAAACAATCCCAGCCTAACCCACGTATCAGCTCTGTGATACTTACATAAGGACTGTAACTAGCGGTCACGAATCGAGCGGCTCTTCTCTGTACTCTAACGTGTCAATCAATCCCTTGCGATACGGATCCCAAATTGCACAACAGTATTCCAAATGCGGACGCACTAGTGTTTTGTACGCTATTTCCTTTGTATGAGCATTGCAGCTTCTCAAAATACGACCTATAAAACGTAGTTTTGAATTAGCTTTGCCTACGACTGTAGTTATGTGCAAGTCCCATTTCATGTTGCTTTGTACTGTTACGCCTAGATACTTCAGCGAATCGACCGTCTCAACAACTGAATTGTTAACTTTGTACTCGTGAGCATACGGGGTCTTTTTATTACTTATTTGCATTGCCTTGCACTTTTTACAGTTAAGTGTAAGCTGCCATTTACGGCACCATTCCGAAATAACATCCAGATCGCGCTGTATTTCTAAGCAATCGTCAGAGCACCCCACTTCACTATAAATAAGTGCATCATCAGCAAAAAATCGCATCCCGCAATTAACGTTGTCACCGAGATCGTTTATAAAAATTAAGAAAAGAAGTGGTCCTATTACACTCCCTTGAGGAACGCCCGAAGTAACATCTAGCTTTGAAGAAGCTTCCCCGTCAACAACGACATACTTAACCGACCAGTTAGAAAATCGCGTATCCATTCGCAGATCTGATCAGATATACCGTATGCTCGAATCTTCGCCAAAAGGCGGTTATGTGGTACAGAGTCAAAAGCCTTCTGGAAATCCAAGAAAATAGCATCAACTTGTGATCCTGCATCGATAACCTTCATTACGTCATGCGAAAATAGAGCCAGTTGCGTTTCACACGAACGGTTCTTACAAAATCCGTGTTGGTTTGCTGTAAGTAAGTCGTTTTCATCCAGAAACTTCATAACGTTAGAGCATATGACATGATACCGCATTTCCTACCCTAACTTTCTGTTTTCTACCTTTTAAAAAATCCCCTACCCAGCAATCACTTTCGCATCCACTCCAATAGTTTTTACCTTATTTACTACCATTTTATCGCTCACTCTGTCAAAAGCCTATGAAAGATCTGGTACTATACTATCAATTTGGGCTCCCTTGTCCATTTCATCTGAAATATGTTGCATATATCCCATCAACTGAGATTCGCATGAATATCCTTGCCTAAAGCCATGTTGCCTACTTGAAAACCCCTTACACTCCTCACAAATAATTCTGATATTGTTGAAGGAAACCGGAGTTGTGATGAGATATGGTCGAAATGTTTCTACTACATAGCGAATCGATATTTGTCTCTGTATATATATCGATTCTGGTACAGTAGACTTTGATCACAAAGTCTTGAATTGACAAAATTCGATTTTTGTCTGTGTTCCTTTAAACTGACTGCTAATGCAAAAAATAAAAGTAATTTCCTACGTATCTCTATTAGTAAAGCTGTGACGCATCTGATATTTCAAACTACCCGCATAGTAAGATATCGCTCATGCAATAATATTTCCCTGTGATTTATATTTAAAATAGCTGACCCGGTCATGCGTTGCTGTGACTCAGTAGTTATAATACCTACGTTGGCTCAATGTTATTCTAAACTTCCTAATGCAGTCAAATTAATATTCACTAATAAAGACAAAAACGTTTTAGTCGATTTGAAAATTCAAAAGCAATTGGTAAAGAGTTTCGGTGAATTGAAATTAAGGACAAACGAACATAAAAAAATTTAATTTACATTTTATTAAAAATTACTTAATTGAAAGTATATTAAAAAAATGATATTTATAAAAAAAATTATTGAAATTTCAGTTTTATAAATGAGGTAAATGAAGTTGATTTTTAAACATTTTAAACAATTATTTTCATTATTTTAAATTATTACAATTTATAATAATTGGTGCACAGTATTTTTGGTTAACCTGTCTTTTACTAATACAAATAGATTTGATGGTTTCCCCACACTTGAGCAGGCATAGCTGCCCATGGAAGAAACACGTCCAAGTCCAAGCCGCAAACGCACTTTGTTTGGCCTTGAGACTTATTTATGGTCATAGCGAAAGCCAAACGAATCGGAAATTGAAGCCTTTTAAGTGGTATTGGAGATTCTGACGGTATCGTTGGAATACGTGGCAACATGAATATTTCTCCGTTTAACTTTCCTGTCAAAATAGTTGTTTCAAGAACATTTCCGGTGATCCTTTGTGATCCTTTTGATGACCAAACGTAGAGAGGAGAGAAAGAGAAAACAGTGCAATAACGAAGGAGTACTGGAGAGCTGGCCATAACGAAAAGAAGAAAAATGAGAAGGAAGCAAGAAATACTTACACGTTTTTGAATTTATCGTAACGTTTTCTTCAATGTTATATTCATGTGTGTAATTACTTTTTCGTTACATATAATGCACAACAATATAGTATAATTATAACACAATACAAAGCATAATTAAAATTCAAGAAACACACATATGGCGTGGAACAGACTATAGCATAAATAAATCGAAACACAACGTCGTCTACGGGATGGTTCGATAAATTAACACACAGCCATCTGTTAGAAACTTACGATGGCTTGGAATAGACTGTAGCATAAATAAATCGAAACACAACGCCATCTAATGGATAGTTACCCAACCTGTGAAGACAAATTAACACACCGCCATCTGTTAGAAACTTATGGAATTTACAAACCATTGTCCTATGACAAACGTTTAATTCGCAATAATAAATATTGAGGTCAATAATTTAGATAAAAACAATCCTATATTTTAAGTTGGACCAAATTACACACATTAAGCCAAATTTCATCAAAATCGGTTAAGTAGTTTCCGAGTTCATCTCGGACAAACATCTTGACACGAGATTTTTATATATATATAAGATAAGATAAGATTGCATGGAATAAAAAAGGTTAAGTGATATGTTATATTTCAGTCAATGTCATTAATCGTTTTGCGAATTGCATTACAAGAATCACGAGGATATTATCAGTCTGCTATCTTCGAAGCTGTACAGTTGACTGGGAATCCCTACAGCAGTTTCAGATCTCCAGAACCGGTTTTTCTTAGCGTATAATGAGGTAGCAGCAACCTTATTACAGAGATCTCTTTGTCTCGCAACATTTATTACGCTGGGATGCCACTATAACTGCTGTCCGTTATACGATTCGTTTTATTGAAGTCTTAACCATTTTCCTTGTTACATCTCCTTGTTTTCGTTCTTTTTGTTATTATTATTCTTTTCAGTATTGTAATTACTACCGCTTCCTCGCTTGATCTGGTTTGAGATAGGTTGTGAACTTCTTTACGTTAAGCCGTAATTAAATTGTACCAGCGCGAAGACCTTCCACACTGATCAATAAAAAGCACCAGTATCAGCGGAACAATGAACTAACTACCAGGTGAGCTGCGAAATAATTCTCAATCGATCGAAAGCCGTAAGGCATAGTATTCAAAACAGAAATTTTTATACGATTTCTCCACATTAAAGCCAGAAATAGGCGAAGAAAAAAATCACTACACAATTTTCCATACTGTATTTCAGCTAGACAGTTTTTTGGGGGGCAAAATATCTGACACTTGCTCCCGGCCACAACTGCTTTTTTTTAAAATATATTTTCAATTATGAACTGATGAGGCTTCTTAGTGTCACGAGTGCTGATTGCTATATATTAGTTCTAGAAGGTGGTCTTTCGTGACAAACCCTTTTTCTCCTTTCATAAGTAACTATTATCGATAAATGGGGTACCATTTTAAAGATTAAGCTATCAGCTTCTGTCGAATTGTTAATTTGGAATTGCACATTGTAGCGTTTGTTTATAATTCGAAGTTTTCGCTGATATTGACGTCAAAACTTTCTGTACTATGCCTTTGGCTCCATCTTCGCGGATGTGTTCCTGACTACTAGCTACAGCACAATGCAGATTGCCGTACATATTTAAATTACTACACGCGCTAAAAAAACTTCTATGATAACATGTTTTTGCAAAAACAAAATGTTTCATGGTACGTCTGACATTCAATTAAAATTAGCCAGATAATTTTAACGTAACATCGTATCTTATTCGCAAGGATAATGCAGAATCAAAATTCATTTTATATCATTTTCATTTATGTACACAATTTCTCTGAAGTGCAGAATTTCCGCATGGGCCACCTACTTGTCATGAATTTCTAAGAATGTGAAGAGTACTCACCACACCTGCTTCAGATGTGGATTATCGGCTCTGTTGCTTGCCGAAAGAAATCTATCTCCCCAATCCAGGGTGATGGCGCCTAAACCCGTGCAGCCACACTAGCGAGTTGCTTACATTGGACACTGGAATACCAGTCGGCGCGGGTTTAGGTCTGGATTGTGCTTACTAGGCGAGTTTCCACGCTCAGCTGGGCTAATGCTTTAAAGTACAGTAGTCACAGGGGTCAAGCGGTGAGAGTGATGGTTTGACAACTACTGTAATTCCCAAGTTTCACCTCAAAGCTTCTCGTTACAGAAGCAGATTAATGCGGAACACATGGTCCTCAAACAAATTCTACGTTTATTATCGTTAGATTTGATTCTGAATAGTGACCTGCGAGATGCTGTCATACTCTATAACAGCGTTTCTCAACATTTTTAAACCCTGGAACCAGTAAATTTAAAAACAAAATGCTACGGACCACTGATTTATATAGACCTTATTTTTACCTATGCGTATTGTATATTACCAACATCTGGGACATATTTATTGGATCATTATTACATAATAAATCAGAAATCATGTTTTGAGTTCATACGGAAACACAGTTACGAAACTGGAAGTGAGCTATTAAAAGTTAATTACATATTGACGAGACTCTAAATATTTAGTAACGAAATGAATAATAATGTTAGTATACACTGGATGCTACTCTATACCGCGGACCTACTTGCACTAAATAAAAGACGTTAGACCTTAGACCGTTAATATTTGTTTACAACTTCACCACTCTTTATGTTACCAACCCTACCACGTACCACGGTCCCTCACGCCTACTAAAAGACTCTCGGAAAAAGGTAATTTACTTAATCCTTAGATAAACGGCACTCTTTTTGATGGCAACTAGAAATTAACAGGCAGTTGTAGGAACAATACGGTGTTCCGCTCATCATGGAAATGTTACTTTTTTTCAGGTCATTCGTGTATTTTAAAAATTTGATAGTTTATACTCGCTTATACTGTGCGAATACGGTATTCATAATATTCTGTCTGCGGACCACCTGAACGATTTTCATGGACCAAAAATTGAGAAATAGTGCTGTAAAGCATTTCTCATGACAGTTCTGTTATTCTGTTTCATTCCTCATGTGTCAACGCTTTTATACTATCATATTCGTTAACTCACCAGCAGATGTGGACTTAAAAATCATGCAAGTTATCTTGGCAGCGGATAACTTGCCAGCCAAGTTATTCTATTTAGGGCGTTTTTTCTGATGTTATGTCAAACTTAAGTATTCAGAAGATTTCCCACTCTCATATCAGGGAAAGATATTTCACAAATACCGTATAATGGCGCTTGACACACAGAAAGTTGTCACTTCCAGGGCCGGCGTTTGGGGGAGGGGCGGGGTTATCGGGTCAAATATACACGGGCCCGCCCGGCTGATGGGGGCCCGATTACCCGGCTGTAGGGGCCCCCCGTTCGGTAAGTTGTAGAGTTAAAAAAGAAATAGGTCACTCAGTTGGTCAGAGAGAGGGCCCAAACCGATGAATTGGCCAACTGGTTACAGACTGCTAAGAACGCTTACCCCGGGACCCAAAATCCTAGCGCCGGCAAAGGTCACTTCACTTACTTGGCAGGTTGCTTTGACAGGCTATTCACTATGTTGAAGTAGAGCACAACTGAAGGAGGAGAAATAAGGTATTCATTATGTTTCGCAATGTTTTTGTTAAGTTACATTTGACCCACCTGCTATCAACAGACACAAACAGACATTTTCATTACGATTCCATTTACATTGCTGGGCATCACATGACGCTAGGTGTGCTGATCATTCTGTAATTCTGTAAACACGCTCAAAAACTGCTTTATTTTTATTTTTATTTATTTATTTATTTATTTATTTTTGCTTATGGCTTTACGCTGCGCCGACATCGAGATCATAAGAGGCGGGAAAGGAATGGGGGAAAGGAACTGGAAGGAATTCGGCCATGGCCTTTTGAAGGGACCATCCCGACATTCGCCTGGAGAGATTTGAGAAAACCATGGAAAACCCAAACCTGGATGGCAGAACGGGGATTCGAACCCACATCCTCCCGAATGCGAGGCCAGAGTGTTAACAGCTCGAGAATTGCTATTTTATCCTTATATGAGAGTGTAGTACACTGGCAATTCCCTACCAGTCTCATTCCCTGTATCACTTAATGGCGCATATGTCTCTCGAAGCTGGTTTTATGTAAAAGGAAAACCGATTCTTGTACAAACTTATGCGTATAAAAGATTCACAAATTACTTACTAAGATTTTTCTAGCTGCACTGTTCATATTTCCAGTACCTGGGTGACCGATCTTCGCTCGGTATCTTTCGATTTCTGTTCAGTATCCAAGATTTCGAGTAAAGTTTGATTAAAGTATAAGGCTTGAAGGCTTCCTAGGCGTTTTGAGGTGCACAGTTAAACAAAGAGAAGTTTAACTAACATCAGTAGGCTTATCTACATGTCAAATTTCATCCAAATCGCTAGATCCATTTGCGAGACGGCCTCACAAATTGCTTAAAAAAAAAAAAATCTATTAATATGTTAAACAGAAATTTTAATGCCAGTTTGTTATTAATTAATGGTGCGAGATTTGTGGTAATTCAAAGGATTCTACGATAACACTTGATGATGGATTCTTATGTAACTCGACGAGAAAAATTGAAGGTAAAAAATATATTTTTTAAAATATTTCGCTTAGTTCTCGAGATATCGTATCTCAAAATTGACGTGGTTGGTTGAAATGCGACCTGAACCAGAAGACAAATTTCGCCATAGCCAAGTTTGATGAATTCGTATGAAACTCGTCGAGACAAATCGAAAATAAGGAATTTATTTTTCTGATATCTCACTTAGTTCTGGGGATATTATATCTCAAAAGTGAAGAGGTTAGGATTAGATCCGTCCTGGACCAGAAAAAAATCCACCAAAATCACTATGTCTATATGGTGGAAATGTACTTTCAATGTTTTATTTTGTACCTAGTGGTTTTTGTTAGGTTGAAATACGGCCTGGACCAAAAGAAACGTCGCCAAAAGCACAAGGAACTATACCTATAACTGATTTTTGACATGTTATATCACGAAAACCAAGAAAATTTATTATTTATTTTCGATATGTTTCATCGAGTACTATGAGAATTCATCATCAGGTTGTGACGTCAATAGAACATCATCTGTGCTATATTTATTCATTCCAATAAAACTATGCTCATACCTCGCAGTAATCTCACATCTTCTGATCAGCATTTCAAAATGATAATAAAACAATTCCCATAAGAAGTAACCTTCGTTGTAAACAATAAAGCAAAAGGTCAGACGATTCAAAAGGCAAGATTCTATTTATCAGAACCCGTTTTTTCGTATGTGTACTCGCACGCGGCTTTTCAGGAATTTGTAGATGTATTAATATTTAATTATGCACTTTATTATCAAACTCTACTCGAAATATTGTATATTGAACAGAAATCGAAAGATGTTTTATAATTAAGGTGGTAGTATTTAATGGCTAACTAACAACCACTATTTATAGTCAAAAAGTAAACGATGATTACTTTATAACTGGTACCGGTAATATTAATTTCAAAGAAGTTTCTGTAAAGTTATCACCTCTGATAAAACCATTGATAAATTTTTAATTATCTTTCTTTTTAAATGTTTTACAATTGAACTTGCAGTGCTAATATTTCCACGGGTCAGCCAGTATACAAGAACTGTTCGTTTACTTATTCTTTGGAATCAAAGAAAATCTATTTGTAGGCTTTCTGGTGCCTGAATTGTCTACGAGATGGCGCTAGTGCCGTTTTCGATATACGGAGTGACAAAATTGTTCATATTTTTTAAACTCGCTTTTTAGTAGGGAAGACAACTATTCAGGTAATCTTAAAAGTCAAAACATTATCTAAATACCAAATTTCATCCAAATCGTCACAGCCGTTTCCGAAATCCGAAATATATATATATATACAAGAATTGCTCGTTTAAAGATATAAGATATGGTGCTCTTCTCGATCGACAGATATTAGTCGACTTATAAGGTACTACCATCCAGGTTCTTAACCGATTGCAGGATCGGTACTGTACACAAGTAATTTTCCCTGTATCATTTCACCCGAGCGGGCCTGTTGCCGTCCATCCCAGGGGTCAGCGACGGTAACGGATCCCGGGTCAGCGGTGTCGCAACATTTTCAGCAGCCCTGCTGCTCCACATTCAGGAGACGCCCAGTAGGTGGGATGGGTAGCAGCACCTGTTTTACAGCCGGTCACCGCCTGCGGTCCCACCTGTGTATCGCTCGATCGCACACGTGTGGGACAGTGCGGAAGTGACGTCACGCATTCCAAAGGGCCCCAACCCGATACCCTACTGTAGCCATCTCGATCCAGATTTCCCGCGCTTCGGTGTATCATAATTTGAAGTTTGCAAGCTGGAAGAAACAAATGGAAATAAAGCTTCATTATGTGCAGGGCCGGCGTTAGGGGGGGGGGGGGGGGGGGGGGGGTAAGCGGGTCAAATGTACCCGGGCCCCGCGGGCTGATAAGGGGCCCGATCACCGACTATAGGGCCCTCTCAGGCCATGAAGCCAAGATAAAAAAAAAGGTCGCCCATTTTTACCCCGGGCCCGAAATTCCTAGCGCCGGCCCTGATTATGTGAATGCCTTGAAAAATATATACGAACTGTTTGGTCCATGCGAAAATTTCGCGAATGATATAGATGAATGGTAGTAGGATGAAAATTTGTTTGTCACCTGAAGTAGGTAAGTAGCAAAACATCTATAACAATTAGAAATGATGAAATGTTTTCCTAAAGGAGACAAAAATATATTCCGAAATTTATTTACCCTAGAAAACACACGCGGTTAATTAATATCTCTGGTTTGTAGAGCTGCTATCTAGCGGTAATGCGATCACTCCTTATCGACGCCAGCGCAGCCTAGCAGCTAGACTATTAACTATCGCATATCCGTGACCTTGATTGTTTATAATCTTGCTATTTACAAGTTTATTTTGGAAAATTATGTTCTTTACTAATAATGTTACCCAAGCAGAGGACTTAATCTTTAAAGTAATATCTCGTTTATAGATTTTCGTTAAGTATGAAGAGAGAAACATGGCTAGTCATTTAAAAGAAAAAAAAACGAGTTTTAGCAATAATATATATGTTGAATTTATCTTTCGTCCCCCTAACATCATAATTGCTTCTCCAATATTGCAGGATTGCGGAAAGAAGAACCACTTTTACAATCTGTGTATTAAGTAATTCTCAGAATTAAATGTTGTGTTATCATAATATGCTTCTCCCATTTTGCCAGCTAACCCCGTGTCAGTTACGGAGGACTCGTACTAACTAAACCCGTTTCAGTTCCGGAGGACTAGAACCAACTAAACCCGTTTCAGTTCCGGAGGACTAGAACCAGCTAACCCCGTGTCAGTTCCGGACACCATCACGGTACCGCATGTGACTGAATCAACGGGGGCGATATTTAGTTTACCAACTCAGTGAAAAGTTGCTCACCAGTGCGCTTTCTTAAAGAACGTTGCCCAAACTGCTAAATTTATAAAAATATAATAAATAAAAGAAGTTAAGAACAAAACAAATCCAGCAAAAAAATAAAATATTAAAAAACCTTCGTGACAAAATATATCTATCTATTATATATAAATCGAAATAAGCGTGTTTACGATTTACATTTGCAGCTGAAATTAAACATGTAATTTAAGATATCGTTTTCCCTTCAATCACATAAACAAATTATTTCGCTTAGTTGGTCTTCCATGAGTTCGTTTTCCACCTTAATCTACGTCTGTATATCCTTTTCACATGCTAAAACTTAGCCAAATTTAGATTTTTTTTTTAAATCTAGCATTTATCTCCTTTTATTTACTATTAACGAATGCGAAATTTAATTTTTTTAGTAATTACAAATTACTTTCTCATCTAACTGCATGTTCAGAATCAATTTATATATTTTTGTCGAGGCGTGATTTTCGCAAATCGTAAGTTTGAATACAGGTGTAAAAAACAAAGTTTACTACTACTCACAAGAGGGACAAAAGCGAACGAAATGAACACTTCTAATAAAACTTCACATTTTGCACAAGACACAATATTGGAACTCAAAAATAACATGGAAGTATTTATAGATTCAGTTATTTTTGCTGACATGTTACTTAAAGTTGGAAATAGGCAGATTACACACATTCTTTTCGCAGCCTATTCGCTGTATTTTGGAGTCAGCTGCATTTGAGAAGTTTTAGTCATGGTAAAATTTGAAGTCTTGGCTTTACGGCCTGATTCGCTTGCTGATGACAAGCATTTTGAACATACTGCCAGGTCGTACTACGTACTAATGGGGGAAGTGAAACATGTAACTATGTTTTTGGGTACGATAAGTGTATTTTGTGTTTGTGAAATTCGTACTTTCTTAGGCGGAAAATAGGGACCGTCCCGAATTTTGCCTCGATGGCTGCTGAAAACCGTCTAAAAACCGCAGTCAGGACGTCCGATACGCGGTAGCATGGGCTATCCCAGCAGCCCCCCCCCCCCGCCGAAAAAGAGTGCAATGCCTCAACACACTGAGCCACATTCCCAGGTAGAATTAAGCCAGCCACACACAGAACCGGGCGGGGCAGGGCGGGGCGGGGCGCGACGAGTCGCCTGACTTGCCCTGTCGTGCTGCTGTCACACACAGAACGAGGCGGGGCACGACAAGTCAAACACTTAGCAAATTTTCTTAATTGCCCCCAGTCACCTGTCAGTGAACTCAGTAAGAGCATACTGGTGTGTAGTGTATCATTTTGAAATGGATGAAGATGAGGAGACCGTTTTGTTAATTTGGAACTATCTGCAGCTCTTGGACCACAATGTTAACAACAGAGAGATGTGGGTACACCCTGTAAACCTGAAGGAATATAGGAAGTTTTATTTCTGAGTTTCGAGCCGAACCCAGACAAGTTTTTTAATTATTGTCGCATGTCAATTTCGACATTCGACTTTGTACTTGAGAGCATTCGGAGCAGAATAGAAAAGGAAAATACCAACTGGAGAACAGCCATACCCCCAGAGGAGCGGCTTTTGATAACCTTAAGGTCCTCTTTTTCCTGACCATTAGTTATTCAACCATATAATAACCCTGTATAGCCATATAAATTTTAAATCTTACAGTCATACATGGCACACATACAAATCAGTCGAATATTCGAAATACAACACAACCACGTGTTCAACGCAACCAGACCGCGAGATAGTGGAGCCCGGGGAGGGAGGGTGGGTCCCGTGACAGCGCATGCGCAGAACGTTCTGCCCGGCAGCGACTTGCCCCGGGGCACAATTTGTTTCAGCTTCGCATTTTGCCCCGGGGCGTCTTTTCGACGTGCCCTGCCCCACCCGGTCCTGTGTGTGATGCTCCATAGGCACCAGTGCGTTTCCCGTCGCACAAGACGCCCCGGGGCAAAATGCCCTGCCCCGCCCTGCCTCGCCCGGTTCTGTGTGTGGCCGGCCTTACACTTACTAGTTGTATCTCACAAAGTACCAATTGTATCGATGCGGAGCCGAGGCGAACCATTTACGAAATCCCTTAAGTTTAGACCGTCCATGACTGATGTCATGACAGTATACCTAGAGACACTGTGCCCATGGCTGACACCATCATTCTCGATTAACACTGTCGCATATAAGTATGTATGAAAGATCTATGTAAAATAAATAAATATATTTTGTAGACTGTATTTCGTTTATGATCTTTTGCAGTTTATTTCTTTCGTTTGTTTGCTTAAATAGTCCTCTAATACCAAGAACGACGGTGTTTTAGACAATCTTCATATCCCAAGATTTGCAGGTTCGTTTCTACTCAACAATTCTCTTTCCATCTTCCTCTTTTGTTCAGAGATCATATATCCTTTGAAACATCTCTGAGCAAATAATATTTATTTAACTTGCTCTTCTTTTTTTTTATAAATCCTTTTGCTAATATTATGGCCTTTATCAGTATAAATATATAATTTTACTTGTTTTTAAAGAGCTGCTATGTTACAACACGTTCTATCTTCGAGTCCGGCATGCAGTGGCGAGTCTTGCATCTGGAGAAGTATTGCGTAGAGTTTTTTTCCGGAAACTAGGCCATGCAGCCAGCTCGATAGTAATTTTTTCCATTTAATTAGACACATCACAGGGCGGACACGACATTAACACACTCACAACACTTAAACACCCATGCCCACGGCCGGACTCGAACCGGCGACCTTCGGCACGCAGATATTGTTAACTAGGATCGTCTCTGACACAAACTGCTTGTTTCCGGCCTGGACTGCACGTGTAATGGCTGATGTGATCGTGGCCGATCGGTTTCGCAACAGCGTAGCGGTGTCTGAGAACCCGCTGACCAGCCCGGCCCCATTCTACGAGTCCGGCATCCAGAAACAACAAAACAAACTTTCGCATGTTCACCATGATTACTAAATCATTAGCTTCTAAGCCCGTCAGAAATGACGGATTTAAAGGAATGTTCTGGCAAATCATTTATTCACAATGAATTATCTAAATAGAATTGTCATTAAATATCGATCATAACCTTGATTTTGTATTGAGGTAATAGTTTATTTATTTCTCAGTTCACTATAACAGCGATATGTATTATTATTATTAATTTAATTTCGATGAAACACATGCTCCGGTGGCATTAACCCTAGTCATCTAATTACCTGCTTTTATTATTTTTTATATAAATCTTCCAATTACGTCAAAAATTATGTCTTGAAGGTAATGTTCTGGCATTTCATTTATTTTTATTATTTTTTTTTTTTATTTTTGCAGTTACTTAGCGAAATATATTTTTATTTTATAGTTCTCTTAACCTTTATTTTGAAATGACATAATGTTTAACAGATTTCAGCACTACATAATTAGATTACATAAATCTCTTCCTAATTAACTTGAAGATTTAAACGTAATGTATACCTTTTTCATTATTGGTTTCAAACTTTAATTTAAAAGGAAAAAATATTGAATAACATAAATAGGTAATCTAAATTCTTTGCTTGCTGTTGTAGCCTAGTCTGTGGATAGAGAATATATCGAAAACATCTACATAGAACGAATATAAATAAACAAAAAGCAGCTAATGATTAATTAAATTTCAATTACATACATATCTTTCTTTGTGGTTGGTTTGCGATTTTTAACATATTGAATTATACGACAACAAAAAAGATAACCTTCATTCTTAAGTTGCATTAATACTATATCTACGGACAGAGAGTGAAAACATGTTTGGCCCTTACTAGCCTGTGGGAGAAGTCATGACGCCTGACGTAAAAGCGTTATAGACACAAACACCAAGCTGTCCTATTAGTACTGTTGATGGCTGATGGAAGGCGTTACGATTCGTCAAAATCAGGTTACGGACTTCATTCCATCATTACAAAAGCTGAAAGTAAAACCAAAATCTATTAATGTGTATTACCCATCTGACAGTCGTTATGCTTTTCAGAAAAAGAAATATGTGTGGCTAGCATTGGTAAAAAATCATTTTACGTCCGATCTTTTCCCCCAAGAATGGATGGTTTCCCTCAATACATTAGTTACTCAGAACTTTTGTTATCTTTTCGATTTAACTTCAATCGTATTCATTTTAACAGCTTTTTGATTCTAATCCAGTCATTTGAAGTCAGAGATAACGTTTTACACAAATCAAGTAATATCGCTGATCATCTTTTAGTAGCTACATGAGAATCACGATACGTGTTTGCGGTCAGAGATAAAAAAATTACTTGCGGTCTCTTGCCGATCAGTGTTCGCTGCACGGTGCATGGTTGGCCAATTTGTTTGCCGTGGCATAAGAAGTGTGACAAATCTCCACTCAGAATCGCGTTCGACTTCACTTTTGCCTTTGCTCTCGAATCACTCTCACCGCAGCTGATCTATTAAGAAATTCCCACGTAAGCCGTAAATTCATTGCCTTGGTTTGAAATAATGGAGCTTCCTTATAAACGCTGACAAAAAAAAAAACATTCTTACTCTCAGAACTAAGGTTCTTCTGTTCAAGTTCCTCTGGAGCAGGGAGATTTTATGATTTCTGTTTGTTCATTGTGATACGCCTTGTTCTTCCGTCTTTCGGATTCCTGTTCAAACTATAGGTCTAGCTACCACAACAACCACAGAGGCGAAATGAGCATAAAATCAAAAATACGTTTGCCACCAAGTCGTAAGAGGGTGTCCATTAAAATTACTTCATCTCAAAATAGGGGGGGGGAGGAATTCCGGCAAAATTTCACCAAATCACATGAACTGAGATTTTACGACAACTTTTTATTTCAGATTACCGCTTTCTCTTCAAAGAATATTCTGCCATCCTATGCCTTAGAGATTCAAAAAAAAAAAAAAAAAAAAAAAAAAAAGTAAAAAAAAAATCCCTACCTCTTTAAACATAATCTCATGTTAGGGAGAGGGAGGGGGTCCTCACATGTAATTAATGGACGCCCTAAGAGCATGTGACTTCTGATTAAATCACGTTCATAAATATTGATGTTTTATGTCCTACTCTTGCCAGTGGTGGACAACTGGGGAGTGTTATCCAAATTAATTCGAAAACAAACACTGAGCATTCTCGTAATGCAGAAGCGACGTAATTAATCACGTACTAATTACTTGTCTGTTAAGAGATTTAAGCTATGGTGTTACTAGATCTCAAGTGGTCTGGTGGCTCAGTGGTTAGGCGGTCGAAAGGTCCCAGATTCGAATCCCTGCCTTGGCGGAGATTTTCATAGGCCCTTAACCCGACCTTTTTCTCCTGCACAGCTTGCGGTGTAATGTGAAGTACGCCAGAACGATTACGTGGTTCGGTTTCCACGTTAAACTGTAGGTCCCCTGTACCCGGTAGGATTTCCGAGTTAGGTTAAGGTGGCTAGGACAGGGGTGCAATGCACATCCAATAGAAACCAGGTCACTAAGACCACACGGAATTATTATTATTTATTATATCTCAGACAAATCAAAATGTAAGATGTGTGGTAAGAGAAGTTGTGAGGGACTGTGGAGCGGTGGTTTGGGCATGTCAGGAAGATGCAGCGAATTATACTTTCAAAGCAGATATCGGCAGTGGTGGCTTAGCGGAAACGCTCGGGCCTTTCATTTTGGCGGACCTGGGTTCGAATCCCCGTCCGACCACTGACACTTCGGTTTTCCATGGTTTTCCAAAAACAGTCAAGGCGAATGTAGAGATGGTTACTTCAAAACGCCATAGCAGAATTCCTCCCCACTCCTTGCACCCATCTTCTCCCAACATTAACCGCGTTGACAAACCGTAGAGAACAAAACAAAACAAAAACATCAAGGCAGATTGTGACGTACATCACCTCACACTCTGTATAAATTAATGTTACAGTCATTTTTATAAAAAGTTTATGATTGTAAAACTAATTATGGAATTTTAATTTCAAAGGTCAAAGATTATCAAGCCAGGAGAGAAGGAGACTCGTTGCTGAATTCAGAGACGGCTACAATGATGGAAGAATGAGCTTAAGCTAATTTGATGGAGCGGAAATGGTCCGTATTTATACTGGAAGTACAAGCCCTAGGGCGTGGACAGATACTTTAAGTATAAGTAATATACTGTTGATTTGCTGAAGAAATGTATGTATTGAAATTATAACAAATGCTAAATATCAGTAACAAGAATCGAAATGTATAATATCTATGGATTAGGATTACTTGTAATAAACAATTTATACCGTCAGTTGGAAAGTATAGAGTATATGACTGGATTATTAATTATGAACTGTGTAATAACAATAATATTTTCAGGTGTTATAGCGCTGGTTGGAAAACTGGAATCGGCCGAGAGCTAGGTAAGTGATAAACCAAGTTGAAGACAGCAATACCTGGAAGTAAAATATATAAAATAATTTATATAATGCCACTTCAAGCGTAAAAATACAAAGCGTAAAAATACAAGGAGCAAGGAGTTAGGGGGAGCACTTAATGTCATGAAGGAGCTGCTGTGTGTAGGAAAAAGACACAGGTAGACACGTGAAACGTGGCTAGAAAGGAGATAAAAATCAAAGGTGGCAGCTGGGACGAAGGATAATGAAAAGAAAACCGTGGACGAGCAGAAAAAGATGGAGAGGACTAGTAAATATCTAGACTAGTGAACAGGAACGTGACTAGAATACATACGTACAAGTATGTATTGCAGCAGAGCAACAGTTGTGTCGGCTTTCATAAAGGTCCAATGGTTAATTAAGTGCAACATATTTATTCCACGAATTCTATAGTTAGAATGTAATGCGTCTGCCTATGAAATGGACCACAGGAGTTCATAACCATTATTTTTATCAAACCCAAACGTCCGTGATGGCGATCTTGCATCCCTTAATTTGGTGTCAAATGAGTTCTGAGTATCCCAGAAGTTAATGCTATCAATTCTTAATCCTGACCGTAGGCAACTTACCCACCTGTAACTCCTCTTAATCATACCCCAAATATCAAAGACGTGGATTTTTGCATCCGATATCAACAATTTTATAAATTTTTAATTAGTTAAAAAAGGTAAAGGTACTCACGCATAGTACAGAGTGTACGTTGAGATTAGTTACTGATGGGTGCCATTTCTTAAGGAATGAGCTGGTCTGGTGCTGGGCTGTTTTACGTACTTTCCGTTTCATTTCTGTTGCTGACTCAACGACTGTGTATTAAGCGACAAATATTTGTCTTTAGCGGTAGTAGGTTTTACGCCTTAACACTGTTTGTCAAACAAAACTTTTCTCAGTCAACCGATACTGGTTTACTGTATTTACATTTGGTCCAATGCTAAAACTTTCACGTCTTGGACAACTTGTGGCGTGCCATATTTTCACAGTCACTGACTTTTTGTACGAAGAAGAAAAAAATTATTAATAACCAGTTAACTGACTCGCCATTGCACAGTTGATCGGGGATGCTCAACGGGACCAGGTTGGAGTCCTGGCCCCCGCGTAGCAGCCGTCCTGGTTGCAGTTTTAGGCGGTTTCCCCCAAACATTCAGGCGGATGGTGGGACGGTCCTCAATCAGTGCCGGATCTAGGGGGGGGGGGGGGACAAACCGGGGTGGAAACTTCAGAGGGCAGCAAAATCATGATTAAAGGGGCGGTAAATGGCAAATTTGTGCGGCGGCGACTTTTTTTCATTTTTTTTAGGTCTACTGCCCCAAGCGGCAACTTCAGGGGGCGGCAAATTGAAGAATAGGTGAGTATTGCCACGGGCTGAAAATTTATGTTTGAAGGCGCGGCGATCTCAAGTTTCTCCCCAACTCGAAAAATCCGCCACTGTCCCCAATGTCCACCTAATAAGTTACACATTTCACAAACAAAAATACATTTCTCACACAGAACACAATAAAGTTGCACGTTTCACAGAGAGACGGCAACTTAAACTACCCTCTTATACAGTATAAGTACGCCAGGTTGAATTCCCCCACCATCTTATGATTCACACTGATTACCTGTTTCCAAAGGGGTCTCGTGGCACGGATCCTCAGCTGGCCGGATTGAGAGGGGAAAAAATACCAGACAACAGCTGATTTCTTTTTCCAAAACCTTGCACCGCCTGCATCTTATTAGAATAGAATTACATATGCAACTCAAAAAAATTATTAATTTATTTATCTGACTTTATACCTCGTCAGCAAGAGCGTTGTTAGTAAAAACAAAAGGGACAAAATACAACCTGAGCTTATATGTAGAAACTATGAACCAAAGCCCAAATCACGAAAAAAACCGTCTAGATCTCGATTCTGTGCGATTGCTATTTTTTTTACCCTTTCGAACCAAGGGGCAAAAAAAATCTGTGTGCTAGTGATAATGCTCTGGGGGACACGGGTTCGTAACTCCATCCGCTTATCCAAATTTTGGTTCACCACGGTTTCCCGAAATCATTCTGGGCGAATGCCTGAATGCTACCTTCGAAAGGCCATGGCCGAGTTCCTTCTAGTTCTTTGCCCCTAGTTCTTTACTACCTCTAATGTCCTCAGCGTCGATTACGCAAAAAAAAAAAAAAAAAAAAAAAAACATACGAAGAGTCGCGTAGTGACAGCTTTAACGTGCACGAAATCATAAATAGCCTCCGGACTGATGACCGTTCTTGCTGATAATAGTTATTTAGCCTCTTCGTCCGTATAACGATAAGTGTGAATTTTTTCTGCCTCCCTGGGAGAAGATCCATATATCAGCAAATATTTTGGCCCCAATAGCAAAAGGGACAGAGTTCTAGCTGCTCAGTGTTGTTGGTTCGGTCCAGCCAAGAGCATGTGTGGTTTTCATTCATTTTTGTGTTTGTCTTGTTATGTCATGTTCATTTAAAGTAAAAAAAGCTCTTAGAATGAATGCTACATAAAATGCTAATAACATGGATTCAAAACACTATAAATGGCTATATGGCTTAGTCAGCCAAATGCCATTAAAAAGAAACAGAAATCCTGCTTAGCCTTCGATAACCACACACGTTAAAAACCTGAATACGGCTAAAGCAGATGTCACTTCAAACGGTTGGCCTTTGCAAGTAGGTAAGAAATTTACGCTTGTTGCCAGGTCAAGAGGGAGAGAGTAGAAGTGAGTGCCTCCGTGTCTCCATCAACATACCTGTGGACGTATGTTTAGCTTCGTACAGTCAAAGTTCCAATTCATGCAGACGTAGAAATTATTATCCATAATATACACTTCAAAATCAAATCTACGAACATTGACGAGGCTGTTTACTGTGTTAACTTTTTTTTGCTGTCACCATTCTTTCGACTGGTTTAATGCAATGCTTCAAACCTTCCTATATTTGATTTAAATGCCATGGAACGCATGCTCCGGTGGCAGTTTCCATACACACCCATTTTCCCCCTTTTCTGTACCCACCTACTTATGCACTCTACAAATTTCAACTTTTAAATTCTTTCAAAATTTTTGGTAAATTATTCAACAATTATTTTTGTAACTTATTCCAATCTCTGCCCACACCCTTGTGCCTAAAATTGAGTGACAGCTTGTAGTCATGGCGATCTCTCCTCTTCCATGCATTACTTTTAATTCTTACACCAATATACAGGGCGTTCGCCGGGAAACGCTACCCAGCGCAAGGAAGCGCAAGGAAGAAACTGCTCCCGGCGAGCGAGCGGTCAGCTTCCGGCATTGTTCGACCGTCAGCCGCGGACTATTTCATAATAATTACGCTTCATTAACTTGTATGTGCTAAGCATTTAAATGTGACGTCAGTTGCGGATCAACAGTGCCATCGTGGACACCCTGCAGGTACCAGTTGCAAAATCTAATCCTAGGCCCCTGGTCTATTTCTGTAATTTTATGCACCACAATTGTTTTGTACGGCTTTAAGTGAACTAGCTTTGTTACTTTCCAAGCTGACGTCTTAGATACGCCTGCCTGCTGCCCTAACTGACTTAATGATTTTTTGGGTGACTGTTCTAGTCGAAAAGCGATATCGTCAATTTTCTCCTCTGTGAGAATACGGTTGACCGACAGTCTCTTTTAGTTAAAAAATGAACCCGTTTCTCTTACTTTTTTAACCAGACGCAGAATTGTTGATTTAGCTGGCAGTAAAGCGCCAGGATATTCGTGGCGAAATTTACTGCGACACTTTTTAAACGACTTCTTCTTCACATATGCATCGTAGAGAATTATTCTTTGTTGCAAACTGTAACGTACCATAATTTTACTCACACTCAAACACGGTACAGATTAGTAAGAGTATGAAGCCCCAAACAAGCCAAACCGCAAAGAAACGTTTATTCACAACACTGCTGGGGCAGCGGAGGTGTTAAACAGTGCGGTGATTCACGGCGCCGTGTGGCGGGAGTTGCTGGCTCCATTGTCCCAGCAAGTTGCCGACGGCAACAGACTGGGAGGGTAGCGTTTCCCGGCGAACGCCCTGTAATTCCACGCCTCATCACCAATATACGCCTTGTACACTCCCATGACTCACTTACCCTCCTACTGTTTTCCAATGAATCCCATTCCAGCACTTTTATCATATCTGTTACTGATTCTGTTCTGAAGAAATTTCCAGAGTCAAATCTAACACCCTCTCCAACTCCTGAATTTTATACCCAGAATCTGGGTCCCATACTACACCTCAATATTCAAGCAATGATTCCTTTACTTCTCTCGTACATTCCCTCATCATTTTGAAACCTTTTCCTACTACCTACACAGTTGAGCTAGTTACCAAAAGTTATGCAGATATTTACATTTATAGTCTTCAACGAGAAATTATTTCCACACCTTATAATTATAATCCACTAACCTATTCACCTCATCTCCTTAGAAGCTATGCCCTCAATTATCTGCTTCATATGTTCTAATCTTTGCCTACCTCTATAGCTCTTTCCTTTCACTGTTCTCTCGCTATAAAATTAACCATTTATTGGTAGTGAAAGGTAAATTGGCTCTACACCGTTACAACAACCACATATGTATGTAACAACTTAGCCTTTAGAAGCACCTGATTTACTGAACGTTTAATAAGACAGTGTCAGAAGCAAATAGTTGCAGTACCAATTATCCTAAAGCTTTTGTTGCTGCTGGTTGATTAATGATTCGGTAGCGATTCAAACAATTATCTTACGAGAAGTAATTAAAAATGTTTTGAAAATTATAGGCTAGTTGAGGAAATAAGTTTTGTGGAACAGTCACACAAAAAGAAGAGACAGATTGGTTTTAAGATAAGCAAGTGTGGTTAATTTGTTAGTGGACGGAAGCAAATGTAGAATAAGACAAATTGATTAGAACATGTGAAGTAACTGAGAAGGTCGGTTGCAATGTACAGGGTTATTTGAAAAGAAGGGACAGATTTTGCATTTGTTTCTCATAAACTATAGAAGATACAAATGCATGCCACACATCCACACATATTCATTTGCATCTTTTATAGTTTCTGAGAAATAAAACTTTAAAATATGCTCCTTCTTTTTCCAACCTGCCGTCTTCTTTCTACATCTACCGCTATACTCTGCAATTCACAAAGCTGTGGGTGGCAGAAGATGCTTTGCACCAAAACTAACTCTTTGCGTCTCAATCCCAAATATTATGAGGAAAGAAAGAATTCATATAAGCTTTAGGGCAAGGAAGAAATTCGGCAATGCCCTTTTTGAAGGAACCATCCGGGCATTCGCCTGGAGTGATTTGGGTAATACATGGCCGGACGAATATTCGAACCCGCATCCTCCCGAATGCGATGCCAGGGAGTTACCCCTCACACACCACGCTCGGTAATTCATATTAGCATCAGCATGGCACTTAATTTCTCTAATCTCTCCAGTCATTGCGACCCAAATAGGTTGGGGGACGAAGTATTTCATAGCACAGATAAATGAATGGAGTTGTCCACAAGTTTTCCAATGAATTGGGACGAAAATTACTACGTCTGTCTGTCTGCCTGCCTGCCAGACAATACCAGCCCGCCTACATAACAACTCTTCTTTTTTATCTGCTTAACGTCTCTGTAACAGCGAGGTCTTTAGAGACGGGAAAGGATGGGGGGCAAGGAATGGGGAGGAATTCGGCCATGGCCTTTTGAAGGAAGCATGTCGGCATTTGCCTGGAGTGATTTGGGAAACCATGTAAAACCCAAATCTGGATGCCCGGACGGGGATTCGAACCGCCGTCCTCCCGAATGCGAGGCCAGAACGCTAGCCGTTACACCACCACGCTCGGTATATCAACTACAACTCTGTGCCACAAATCAAGTGCTTCTTCTCTGTACTATCACTCAATCTCTATGTGGTCGTAACGACCTGGTGATAGGGTTTCTACTGTCTGCGCATTCCTCCCTGTCGTATGCGCCTTAACCTAACCCGATGTTCCTACCGGATATAAGGGACCTACAGTTTAACGTAGAATCCGAACCACGGAAGCATTATGACGTAATTCACACTAAGGTCGATTAAGGGCCTTTGAAAATACCCGCCAAGACAGGTATTCGAACCGGAGACCTTTCGAAATGCAGTTAGACGCCTAAACCACTGAGCAACAAGACCCCTTGTGTTCAAAACGGCATAATAATAGTTCTCCTGTTACAGTATTCCAAAGTACGCCACGTGCAACTAAATTTACTATCTACATCATCTATAGATGGGGTAGTATGCTTTGCCAATTTCAAGATTTTTAATCACTATTGTGTGTTATAGTAATCCTCCTTTTTTCTCTTTCTTTAAAGATCGCGTTACCAGTACTCATAATAACGTTTAGAGATCTAAGCTAAATTGGGTTTCATCAAACTCATTTGCTGACTTCCTTTACCTATAAGCTTATGCGTCTTCTGCAGAGAGTTTAACGACGGTAGTCAGAAAGATGAGTCCGTCGCTTTTCTGAACTTCATTTATAATTCGTTTTACGGGAATGGTTTTACGGAAAGTGTATTTGTAGAGGCCTTTGCACGGAAACATCGTATGTTACTGCTACATCTCACACAGAATTACAATGAAGTGTTCCGGCTACCAGGCTTCTCTAGACTCATTTTACGCAGAATTAGAAACCACAATGAGTGGTGAATACAGACACAATGCCTCAAAGAATTAGTGTTGCATAAGGAAGCGTTTGCATAAAGAGTTGGTGTCTGGAGATTCAGCAATAAGGCTTCATTCTGTGAATACAAATAATGGTAATCACAGCACTTGCGGCATTTCACATATCCCTAATTTCCCTTATTTTTTTGTGGTACAATGAGCGGTATTTCACATATCCCTAATTTCGCTTATTTTTTGTGTGACAATGAGCAGTATTTCACATATCCCTAATTTACCTTATATTTTGTGTGACAATGAGCAGTATTTCACATATCCCTAATTTCCCATATTTTTTTGTGGGACAATGAGCGGTATTTCACATATTCCTAATTTCCCTTATTTTTTGTGGGACAATGAGCGGTATTTCACATATCCCTAATTTCACTTATTTTTTGTGGGACAATGACTAAGGACCATGCTTCAAAGTCTTCGTTAAGCTTTAGGTCTCTTGTGTCCAATTTGATAATCGGATGATGTTACGTCTTTTCAGAGGCCCAGTGTTATCGTGGTTTACAGAGTTTATTTATTCGTTATGATAATAGTCTGTTGGACACACGAACTTTCGTTTCCGTTGGCCGCCATAGAGTGGGGCTGGACAATGTGTGCCACACATGAGGCGACTTGGTGATCAACTACCGGGTCAGCGTTTTGCTTTACAGGACAGCGGCGGGGATTTATAGGCTGGACGAAATCTAACGGATTGTCGACAGCCGCGGGAATGTTCTAGCGCGAGGCCACTCTTTGGTTCTGTGCGGGGAATACCCAGACACAACTCGTTTAAATACTTGTCTGGTGGTTCAGTTGTGAAATGTTTCTGGGAAATGAAAGATGCGGAATAACAGCTCTTCAGAACTTGCTTCGCATACTTAAATTAGACATGTGGCTCTCCCTCGCGTTATAGTGTAGGCCCCCTTTTTCCGGTGTCCTTCCATGGTTAGAAATGATCGATCTGTAACTGGGATACTAGATTGTTTAAACCAAGCAAATTAAAGTAGTAACTTGTTACGATCTGTTTCAGATTATCCGTAGGATATTATCCAAATGATCTATGTTTGTTCATTAAATGCTCCGTATTATTCCACTGGTTTAAACACCCGTCAAAAACGACATTTTTCGTGATGTGAGTAAACTTTCTCTGATTAGATTCCGGAAGTAACAAGCTTAAGTGGGCAGGATACATTGCACAGGTGGTAGAAAAAGTTATCAAAATTCTGCACTTGATGGAGAGAGTGATGAGGGAATGTACGAGGCAAGTAAAGGAATTGGATTACAAAACTTTCGTCAGACCATTGCTTGAATATGGTAGTGTAGTATGGAACCCACATTTTGAGTATAAAATACAGGAGTTGGAGATGGTACAAAAGGGGTTTGCTAGATTTGTTTCTGAAAATTACCGCAGAACGCAATCAGTAACAGATATGATAAAAGAGCTGGAATAGGATTCATTGAAAGACAGGAGGAGGGTGAAGAGGGTCAAGGGAGTGTACAAGGCGTATACTGTTGATGAAGCATGGAAAGATATTGGTGTAGGTATGAAAAGTAGTTCATGGAAGGGAAAAGATGACCATGACCACACAGATTTCAGGCTCAAGGGTATGGGAAGATTCTCTTTTTTAGGTAAGGGTGTCAGGGATTGGAATAAGTTACCACGGGAAATGATGAATAATTTACCAAAAACGATCAAAGAATTTAAAGTTAAAATTTTTAGAAGGCAAATGTAGGTGGGTGCAGGAAAAGGGGAAGATGGGTGTTAGGGAAATTGCCACCGGAGCGTGTGCTCCATTGCAAATTAATTAAATTAAAAAAAAACTAAGTATTTGGCTAGGATGTTTTTAAATTTGACTTTAAATAAAGGAAATTTTATTCTTATGAAATTCTTTCTCATTAAAGCATTAAAGTAAATGAGAGTAGAAGTTTTTGAATGATATATATAACGATTATTTACGTTTCGTGTAAACTCTGTACTTTTAATAAACTTCCCTGTCTCTTTTCTTTTGTCAAAAAAATTCTTGAGTTATATTATGAGCAGGTTCTATTAAATGTTACAGAGAAAATAGCGTAAACATCTGATGCCCTTATCCTTATATGAATATATGAATCTGAACGGCGTAAATAAACAAAAAGCAACATGTACTTTTAAACAATCTTTGAAATGTATTTTTTTTAATCTCTTTCTTGCAACATAATTTTTTATCTCCGTCCGTGGGGTTTTTGTGTTGTTACTTCCACAACAGACAATTGCCTTTCAGCTAGCAGCGCAGTTACATTTTCTTTTAACGATTTAAGTGCAAATAGCATTAAATTCGATTATTTATTTGAAATTTACACTTTCTTTTAACAAAACAAGTGCAAATAAAATCAATGCAGTTATTCATTTGAAATTTCCTGGTTAACAAAGCAGCACTGCGGCGGCAGTCACGCGTAAATAACACTTCGGGCATTATCGAGACTCGCCGAACATTGCCGAGCAATTGAGATGAGCCCAGTCTCCAGGCACAACGCGTTTTATTAAAATGGATTTATACTAATTTGGTTGAAAAATAAACATGTTTCCTTATAAATAATCTAACATCGAACTGAGTGTACTAGCGTAATTTTCCCGTTTATTGGATGACCTAATTGAAAAAGGAAAAACATTAAATAAATGCTAAACATGTGAACGCATGTCCAAACATAAACATTCAGTACCTATGACGTATGAGGATGTATTTGAAACTGACGATTGACGAAATTATCTTATCGAACAAAGATTATTGAGTCACCAAGCAAAAATAAAATAAAATGACAATAATTCCTATTCACCTGACTGTGAAATGATCAAGTACGCAGAAAAAATTCGTCCATTGGTAATTAATCAAGAATAAAAGGTGAAATCAGTATTTTTAATAGCTATTGTCGCTTTTAAAATCACTGTGGGGAAACCCTGGGTACAAAGGAAATTCGTGACTAGTTATCACTGGTTTGTCATTGTTTGATTTCAGCATATCGTCCCTTACCAGTATCCCGAAACCTACAGGGTCTAACAGTTTAATTTGAACGTGAATCAGTTTAGTAATGGCTTCGGGTGTATTGTGTACAGTTAATCTAGTTTTCAGAGGAAGTTTTGTGATATACATGGTGGATTATCGGGGAAAAATGCTGAAACAACGCACTCAGCCAACCGTTCAAATATTTATGAGAACGAGTAATTAACAGTATAAAAATTTTTGAGCGAGAATTTGAACAACCAGTCTTAATGTCAATAAACTAGCAAATGTCTTATAGTATTCTTCCAACAAAGCCGGTGTTATCTCCGGTCTCGTAAAATGTGGTTTTCATTCATAATATCTCATATCCAACAAATTCTTAAGGAGGAGACTAACCACATTAAAAAGTAGTAACCGCTATGGCAAAAACTTTGATCCTTACAAAGCAAATGGGAATTCCAAGCGTAGGCCTAACATAAACTTACATCATTGTCCTACGTCAAGCATTTGGAGGAGCCGAGTCTGAATATTGTTTAGGTATCCAGACTAAAGATCCCCGGAGCGAATTTGGCTGTTTGTCGGTACTGTTCCATACAAAACTCAATGGCTGACATCTCTATCTCTATTGAGAAAAACTAATGAACGGTGAAACCTTACTATCATGATATCTAAATATATATCTGAATTCACCAAGAAACAAACAATATAAAAATGAAACCACCAAAGAAAATGACTTATAAAGTTTATTAATCGTTTCATGACATCTACTATATTCGTTTCTGCAACTGGATGTGGTGACCCAGAATGCGGCCAACTGGAGATCAAGAGGTTCATCTTTCGAATACCGGACTTGTCTGGAATTTTTAGGCCCCTTAAAGTGATCTTCAGTAGTGGAAAAACTTTTTAAAAAAATGTAAAGTTGCTAACGGAACTTCGTGTTTTGCAACTTCAAAGATCAAATAATTCACTAAAGTAATTACAAAACCTAATAAAGGATTCTTAAGGGATAAAATCCGAAAATGATAGGAAAACGCACCAGTAAATGTGAAGAACGTGTCAGTTAATACACATAATTCTAAACCTGCAAGTAAAAATATCTCGAGATACAAAACTTTTTTGGCACATTGTAAAATCTTATATGCAACTAGTCACCACTTTTAATGGCTTAATTACGTTAACTGTGTGAATAAATCTTTTGAAAAACAAGCAGAAAATTCTCTTGATTTCCTTCCAGCTGTAATTAATCCCTAATCCATCAATTATACACCTCTAATCCGATGTATGTAAGTAGGGAAAGTCAAGATGTTTAACTCCACAAGTGAATCACCCATCATACTGACGTTTCTTGCCGGCGACTACGTGTTGTAATTTTGAATGAGAACTGAACTTTACGGTACACCGACGATTGAATATTCCGAAGACCTATAGAGTCCAAACAATATTCTATTATATACGTCCATATAAATATACATGTATATATGAGCTTAAATAATAAAAATATTAAAACAAATTCAGTAGTTACTTAATGAGGTGGATATATATATAAGGGATAAATGTCAATTTTAAAAATTATCACTTCTTGTGAGTGTTTCCCTGAATATCCCAAGAGCTATTTCTCTCTCTTTTCTCTTCAATTGCCGTATCGCGGGTCTTGTGTTCATACCTTAGGTTAACCTTAAACACCCAATTAAGAGAAAAAATCTGGCTGCCAAACAATGTTTCCGGTTACGGGTGTAACATTTTAATATCGCGATTCCTTTACTTTTAGATTGATTAACAATATGTATCTGTTGGGCGGCAGTTGTTTCGGATGACCAGACACGGTGAGTAGAGAAGGAGCGGGAGAGGGGAGAATTCTCTTCCGGTTGTCGCTCTATAGAGATGACTTCTGGCGAACTTGAGGCGGGCATCTCCACAGACATCTGCTGACGAGGATCTCAAGTTTCTGAGAGGGGAGTACTCAACGGAGGGTCGTGGGAAATGACCACGACAATTCTGCAAGAAATTCAGCAACACAGTACTTACCCGCATTAAAGTCAAATACCGAAGTCAATATTTGTGAAGACATACATCTTTGTGATTGAGCGAATTGTGTATAGAGCCTACCTTGTTTGATCTGCAATGACATACTTACTATCTCCATGAATTTAACTATGTAAGAGTTCTTTTTTCAAGCACACGGAGAGGGGGAAAACTAAGCACTAAAGTTCTTCTACAAAGTTTCCTAGTTTACCTTCTTTCGTGGTTCCATAATATTTCTCTTACACATTGCGCTCCGTGGTTAAAGTAACCGAGAATCCCCAAAAGTAAAATAAATATATTCAGATATTCGTAGTCCAGTATCAAATTTACTTTCTTCCTTGCGACATAAATCGAGATTTCTGAAATTCAGGTTCGTTTGGAGTTCTGAAGACTGTATTAGCTGTGCGGTGCAGTAGTATTTCCGCAGGTTCTCTGAACATCAGTCTGTCTGTCTAAGAAAGGTTTTTATGTATGTACTCAACAACTAACAATAAGAATGATTTAAAAGGAATTTCGTATTTAAGTTCTCAGTTGCGAGGTCTAGAGCTGATTCGGCATGGCACGATTATTTCTGTTGTAATAATCTCTTTAGGTTCTTTTCCCATTTTTAATAACTTTGATGAAACAAAACCAAAGTGAACATTTAAGCGACATGTTCTGCATATGAGTGAAAGTTGTAACCATCAAAACGATTGGCGAAGGCGAAGTTACAAGTTTTGGTATGATTAAATTATAGAATTTGGTACATATAAGCAAATAATTCATATGTTGATTCTGATTTAAAAGGAAAATGATAACGCTAACACTGTTTAAAAACACAGTATAAGACATAACTGTTAAGACGACTCCATTTTCTTTTAAGGTCCTCAGTTTGTTCCTAGTCACGACCACAATTCGTCCAATTAGACTAGATAAACAGTAACAGGCTATAACGCCCCAGAAAATTCCACTCAATGATCGGGCGAGAGCGTCTCACTGGCTCCAGAGAAACTCGCATAAATTTTGTACTTATTTAACATGGCCGTCCACCACTCCGTCAAATGGTGACAAAATTTTTAATCAAATATGTTACACTTTTCGGTTTTCAGTTTAAACAACGTTTTTACATAATAAAATACCCCTAAGCCTTTTAAGTGTAGTTTTTTTCCACAACAGGCTATAGGATAAACTCGCAGCGAGGAAAATGAACGCCTCATGTCTGTTTCGCAATATTATTTTTTATATTTCTGCGCTTCGATATTTTATTACCTGCAATTACTTTCACAATGTTCGTAAAAAAGACTAAAATTTTTATTCAGGAAATGTTTCTAAGGAAAGTATAATTTCAATTTTTTTTTTTTTTTTTCCTTTTTTTTTTTTTTTTTTTTTTTTTTTTTTTTTTTTTTTTTTTTTTTTTGCTACCCACGTCCTTAATTATCTGCTTCATATATACTTATCTTTGTATTCCTCTGCAGAAACTAATAACGCTTTAATAAACTTCCCTGTGTCTCGTCTTGTGTCAAAAAAATGTTTAAGTTATTTTGCGACATAACTCTATAAACTCATATAGAAAATAGAGCGTAAAAATCGAATGCTCTTCTAATTGCATCAATTTCCGAATGCAATTATAGTCATAAATAAATTAAAAGCGACATTTAATTTTTAAGGAAATACATACTTTTATTTTCTTTGCTGTCATCAGTCTTTCGACTGGTATGATGCAATCCTCCATCCTTTCCTATCCTGTGCTAACCTCTTCATTTCTACATACCCCTTACAGCCCACGTCCTCAATTATCTGTTTCATATATTCTAATCTATGTCATCCTCTACAGTTCTTACCTTCGACTGTTCCCTCCATTAACAAATTAACCAATCCAGCATGTCTCAAAATATGACCTACCAGCCTGTCCCTTCTTTCCTTAAGCTTCTTCCACAAACTTCTTTTCTCACCCATCATTTCCAAAACTCGTTCATTTCTTACTTTGTCTGTCCACTTAATTTTCAGCATTCTTCTGTAGCACCACATTTCAAATGCTTCAATTTTCTTTATTTCCGGCATTCCTAAAGTCCATGTTTCGCTACCATAAAGTGCTGTGCTCCACACAAAGAGTTTTGAAAAGTTCTTTCTAATTCCTAGATCAAGGTTTCTCTTTTTCAATAAGGTTCTTTTCGCTAGTGATATTCTGCTTTTAACATCATTCCTGCTTCGGCCATCGGTTGTAATTTTACTTCCCAAGTAACAGAATTCACTTACTTCTCCTATTGCATCAGATCCTATTTTTATATTTAATCTACTAGTATTGGCATCATTTCTGCTACATTTCATCACTTTTGTCTTACTTTGATTTATATTCAGTCCAAAGTCTTCCTTCAGTATTTTGTTCATGCCATTCAGTAACTTCTCAATATCCTCAGTTCTCTCTGCCAACAAGACAATGTCATCAGCAAATCGCAGCATACTGATTTTTACTCCCTGAATACTTATGCCACATGGAAATTTTTCTTTCACTTTCTTCATTGCTTCTTCTACGTACAAGTTGAATATTAACGGGGATAGACTACAACCTTGTCTCACACCCTTTTTAACCGATGCATGTCTCTCGTGATTCTCTACTTTTATTACAGCCACTTGATTCATATATAGTTTATAGAGGATTCTTCTATCTCGATACTTTAGACCTGACTTCTTTAAAATTTTGAACATCTTGTCCCACCTAACATTATCAAAAGCTTTTTCTAAATCAACAAATGCCATAAAAGTATCTTTGTTTTTCTTGATCCGCCCTTCAAGTATTAATCTTAAAGACAGAATTGCTTCCCTTGTACCACGATTTTTCCTAAACCCAAACTGATCTTCACCTATCTCTTCTACTACCCTTTCCATCCTTCTGTATATTATTCTGGTCAGTAATTTTGAAGCATGTGATGTTAGACTAATGGTGCGATAATTCTCACATTTGTCGGCTTGTGGTTTTTAGGAAGTGTGAAGATGATATTTTTATTAAAATCAATTGGAATTTCTCCTGTTTCATAACTTTTTGATATCAGCTTGAATAATCTTTCGATTCCTTCCTTTCCTAGGGATTTAAGAAGTTCTGCAGGAATCTGCTCAATTCCAACTGCCTTATTTGCTTTCAAGTCATTCAGAGCTTTATTAAATTCTATCCTCAAAACAGGAACTCCTAAGTCATCAATGTCGACATCAACTTCCTTTTCCACCTTTCTGGATAGAAAGCGAAAATACTTCCAGCCATTTTGAACCCACCAAAGTAAGCCGGGCGCGTGACATCACAGGGTGCTGAGGTGACGTCCAGTTGCCAGGCAGAACTTATTTCATTAATCGAGATTAATTAACCGTGACCTTGTACGCTAGAATCACATAAACGGAGTTCAAGAACCCGTAAACAGCGAGCTTTAAATGACAAAGCATTTCCAAACATGTCATCAAGTTTATACACGACGTGCTATTCACGCTTCTCTGTGCAAGGAATAAACATTATTGGCTAAGCACGTGGCTACGCTGGGTCGCTGCAACTGGTCGTACCTGCTGGGCGGTTAATATACATTTTTTTTTCATATTAGACTAAATTCTGTTGCAACGTGTGAAATATAATAAGATATAATGGTCAAGTCACAGAGAATGCCGTGATCTTTTAGAAATATGACGCGATAGCTACATGAAGTTTGTGTTACTCGTATTAAACGATCTGCGTTACCGGAGGTGGTGTGGAAAAAAGATACGTATGTCTGTTACAGACGTGTCTGAGCAACACCACATAAAACTCATCTGTTGACATTCAGCGCGCAGCAGGTAATAAAATTGGACGCCTAACAGATTGATTGATTGTGAATGCCTTAAGCTGTCACCGTAAGACTCTGGATAAGGTACGACCGTAGCGGGTAAGCGAGGGCTATCAATACCCTTTAAAAAATACACGCAACATTCCTGAACATGAAACTTGAACGTTTAATGTATTGATGGCGAGATTAACATCACTCCGTTAACATAATATAATCCGTTTAATGTAAGTTTCCTGTTTACAGTATGTTATACCTCATCAAACAAAAGTTACGTCTTTTTTGTAAAGAAATTGGAACAGTATTGTATAATTTACTCATACACAAAATTTTGTTCCTTTGTTTCATTTCTCTCCTCTGTTATTACAAAACATATTATTCCTGCAGAGCTGCTAAAATTTCCAATCAATTTTAATAATAGTTTCATCTTCACACTCCCAAAGAAGGCACAAATTGATGAATCTGAAAATGAACTCTGCCATTACATACTGAGATTAGTATAGTAAGAAGTAATATAGGAAGTAAAAGAGACGATAAAAATTGTGGTATAATAGGGACAATCGTATCATAAAGATTCATATTGGAAGGACGAATCTTGAAAGACAAGGTTACTTTGATGGAGTTAGTTACTTTATAAAAAGCTTTTGGTAACATTAGTTTGAGCAAAACATTCAAAATTTTTAAAAATTCGGGTTCAGAAGGTATAGAAGTTTGTAATCTCTATAAGAATGAGGTGTATTTAATAAAAGCAACTGTGATAGGCATGAGTGGGTAGAAAAGCGTGTGAGAAGAGGCTGCAGTCTGTCTCCTATAGAAGAGTAAAGTGAAGAAAAAAAAAATGAATGTTATATAGGGCTTCGAGGAGAATTGGTAGCTAATGTAGTAATTTGCTGATGACCTTTTCCTGTTAGCAGGGAAAAAAAACAACAGTATTGGGAAATTGTTAAATGTCGAGGGTGGTGTGTGAGGGGTAACGCTCTTCGCATTCGGGAGGACACGGGGTCGAATCCCTGTCCGGTTATCCAGATTCGGGTTTCCAGGGTTTCCCCAAAGCACTCTAGACAAACGCCGGGATAGTTCCTTCAAAAAGTCATGGTCGAATTCATTCCCATTTCTTGCCCACAGACTATTTCCGCCTAATGACCTCGACGTTAGTAGTGGAATTAGGACAAAATAGAAGTCTAGAATTCTGTTACTTAGGAAATAAATTTACGACTGACAGATGAAGAAAGAACGATGTAAAATGTAGAATAGCGCTTCCAAAAGCATCTTATTCAAAAAGAGAAATCGTGTTTATTTTCAATCAGCGACCTAGGACTGAGAAAAAAAACTTTCTAAAACTGTTTATTAGGGAGAACAGTTGATGGTAGAACTGCAGAGAAGAGAAAATTAAGCAGATGATTTGATTGTAATGGATATGTTGAGATAGGTTCCGGATCAAAAGACATGGGCGACTGCGTAAAACTAGTCTGAAAAAAAAAAAAAATTATGATTTCCATAATCTTTTTTTAACAAGTAATTTGTTTAAAATGTTCGCTCAAATACCACAAACTGAAATGAAACTTTATAGTAACAAACTCCCGACAGATGCAAGTAATATTAATACTGTACAGTACCAGTCACGCAAACGGGATTTGCAGATATTCTATTGTTGATTAACATGTATTCGAAAAGTTAAATAAATTAAGAAAAAATGTTTCAGGAAGTCGAGTTCGCTGTTGATTCTGGATTTGATTCTGGATTTGATTTCACCCATCGTTGGAAACTTTATACACTTTTACCCGTCAAATTTTCTCAAAAAAACTTTCTTTTAAGTTTTTTACGAGTTTGTAATTGTTTCGCATTTCCTTTTTTGATAATTCTAATAGTAATGCCTCCTTCAATAATCGTTGTTTTCAGACAAATCATTTTTCTCATTCAGTGCTGAACCACTCAGATCTACGAACTTAGACGTTTGTTGTTTTCACTAGGCGCTAAATTCAAATAATAATTTGAACGAACCGCAACTAGAATTCTCTGACAGATAGATGTGTGTCACAGATTAGTTTTCATAAATGTTAAATAATTAATCTTGTATTCGAATATTACTTGTTACGACTTTGTGGTAGACAGTACAAATATATTCCGTTGATAACATAGCGCCAATGTTATTTTAATACGTAACAGCAAGATCGGGAAAAGTAAACGAATGGAGCAATCGGACAATAGACTAGAGACTTCTCCGTAAACTAAAGGAATTATTGCTGTAGCAATGCGGTCGTTGAATTAATGTCGTTAACTGTTAGTGCATCCTTCATTACTGTTTGGAAAAAACTCCTCTTCTTTGTCACCGCACGTGTACTTGACAAAAGACTATGAATAATAACGTGCTGTCTGTATAATGGATGCGTTTCCATAGTATTTTCATGAGAGGAGGCGTCTGTTCTTTTTTGTACCACTTAAGAGCTTCTTCCATTATGCATATCAACTCTTCGTCCACAAGACCATGTCTAAGTCACATTTAAACTGCTCTTATCTCTGTGTGTGTTTCATAGCACATCTTAGCTATTAGAAAATGCATCAGCGACTTAAGGAAGTAATGAACATCGAAATCTATTCAAGATGCATTAGAAATTATTCATAGAAACAACGCGACTACTACCACAAGGAGCAATAATAAAAAACATCAGTTGAGTAGGCCATCAGAACTTTTTTTTAACCCTGCTGTCCATCTGCATTTTCTCTCTTTCGCTTTATTTTGAACACATTTTTTTTTTTTCGTTGTAGCTGTAAAGCCAGCTTTACTATCGACTTTGTAACACAATCTAACGGAATACAACAGAAATACGCTGGGGGTTCAAGTTTTAAGGCTTCAATCGTGACGTCTGTACGTATGAAATGAAAAATCCCACGACACCAGTTACTTAAACTCTAAGCATACAGAGAAAAACAGGTACCTATAATCATCTTGCACTTACTCAGTCACGGGAATAATGACTGTAAATACTGTTCCAGTGACGAGAAAGTCGAGCAAGTAACTTCGTTAAAATAACTATGGAGCTTAAGACTGTGTGCAAAAACAAGAATTTCAGGAGAAAAACAAGCGTTCAACCGGAATAAACAAAATAGGGCTTGCAGTTGAATAAACGAACGACAAACTGTTTTGTATGTACTGTAAGCAACTCAGGTATGTGGACTGAAGAGAACTGATACAATGGTTTGGAAACAATGGAAGGAACAAGACACAAAAGTGAAGACTTTTGAATAATACACAAAATCACTGCACCCTTTTATATATATATAAAAAAGAATATGGATCGCCACTCATTATGTTGAATATTCCAAGGAACTGTTGAAAATATAAAACACACTCAAGGAATGTTCTGCCACACTTGCATTTTCCTGTTAGTTTATCGGACTAATATTTGTGTTTCCATTATTGATTTCTCTCTTGAGGAAGTTCTTCTGGCTTGCTTTGCTATAATTTTTTATTCGAGGTCTTTAGCTTTTGCCAATTTTGATAAGCAAACAGTGTAAATTATTTAGTATCAAAAACGTGAACATAAACTTATAGTTTTAACCAGTTCGCAGGGTGAATTATTGTTCGTCTGGTTCATGAACCTAGTATTTGTTCTAACACAGTTACGTAAAACAGTTAACAACTCTGCTGGTTTTTAAATTCATGTTTGTTGTACCTCACCTGGGCATAGCACTTCCATTAATTTTTTTGGTCAGAGCCTTGTGGGTGATCGGTAACGCTCTGGTATAGCATTCGGGAGGACGCAGGTTCAAATTCCCGTCTAGTCATCCAGATTTTTTTTGTGGTTTTTCGAGATTGGTCCAGGCGAATGGTTCCTTCAAAAGGCCACAGCTGAATTCTTTGTCGTTCCTTACTTCCCATCCTCTTTCGGCTGTAATTATCTCGTAAAGTCATTAAGCCGAAGCAGAAAAAAATATTGTTTTGGATTGAGCTTGTTAGAATAAACCGCTTAGACTTCGGCTGATAAGGTCTCTCCGTCCAATACTCTCAAGAAAATTTACTGGCTCACACTATGCAGAAATGGTGCTGAATATTATCTGTTTATTCCTCGATCATCTCATTGTGATATTGGAAAGAATGGCATGATTCTGAAGGCTCGTTACAAATTCAAATACTCGAGGTAGTATTTATCTCATAGTTCCCTAAGGATTTCTGTTGTCAAAAGGTAGCTCATACTTCCCTTCTTTTTTCTTCCATAGTGCCCTGTTCTAGCAACCTTATATCTTTTTGATTACTCATGTAATACATATCGTAATTGTTATGACCGAACACGCCAGTGTGGGTCAGTGCGCTGAGAAGCCGCGCACTGGATCATGAAGAGAGAACAGATCCAGGTATGCGTACCGGACGACCTTACTGCGGTATCTCGGCGAGACAATTACCAATCTCCGCCTCATAAACAACACATTAAATACACCTGTCACACACAGAACATAGATACACGTTTCACAGACTGATGGCAACGCTTCTATCATTTGTACTTAGTACAAACCTAGCATTAGGTATAAAATTCTTATCGTCAGCAAGTGGATGCGGCTGTAAAATAATCATCAAAATCATCATCATCACTAGACGTTTCCGTTTTTGCGGGGCGTCCTGCATATCCTCTTCCAAGTCTGGCGGTCATTCCAAGATTTCTCCTCCATCACTTTTCTCCAAATGACTCCTTAGCATCTTTCTTCACTTGGTTCATCCATCTTGCCCGAGGTCTTCCAACTGCTCTCCTTCCCTTCCCGCTGTTCAGCAGTGCTACTTTCGGCATCCTCCCTTCCTCCATCCTCATTAAGGCCCGTTCCCACGATCCCTTGTAACGAAGGCGAGGCGGGACGGGACGGGACGGGACGAATACTCAACCACACGCCATGGGAACAGGGCCGCCTCTGCTAGCGGAGACGAGACGCAGCTACCCACTCTGAGTCGGTAAACATCACAGGCGTGTGTAGGCGTGCGCTGTTGCCATCGGTTTGCAGCAGCGGTGCGCACCCCATCTGTTGCTTTAAAGTGCTCTGTGCCAAACGACACTAGGCAACGTGGTGCGGAGGTGGCGACAAGGTAAGCTAGGGCTAACCTGCGGCCCGCGGTCGTCCTTACACTTCGGCTAATGAGGTCCCGTCTCGTCTCGCCTTCGTTACAAGGGATCGTGGGAACGCGCCTTTACATGACCCAACCACTGCAATCTTTTCATGGTCAACATCTCTTCTAATGCTTCCACTTGTAGTCTCCCCCTGATGTTTTCATTTCTGATTTTATCTTTCCTTCGTGACATTCTCTGTCCCTTTCAGAAATCTCATCTGTGCCGCCTGCAATCTGCTAATATCTCTTTATCCATGTCCATGTTTCAGAACCATAAGTCAGTATGGTCTGGTAATATACTTTATAGAGCAGTATTTCGGCATCCTTCCCTATGTAAAATCAAAGCTCCCAATTTGACTCATCAAAGTCAACCAACCCGAAAATTGTTGGGAAAAGGTTGTGAAGAGGAAGATACTTATTATGACTAAATAATAGACTGAAGAATCATCAATGGACTCTTGGAGTCGCCTACTAAGTTTATGGTAAAATAAACAGACGTCTCTATAAAAAAAAAAAAAAAAAAAATCGTTAGACATGACAGAAACCGAGTTAGTTTGGAGAGCTACGGTTGGCTTAGGCCTGTAGTATTGAACGAAAAAAAAAAAGAAGAAGAAGAGAGGAGGAAAGGGAGAAGGGATACTGTTCACTGGCTCTAGAACGATATCGAACAATGAGAAGTTACGAGGAAAATGTAGGCGTAGTTTCATGGAAAATCCTACTAGTAAATAATTTACTATTAGTAAAATTACATCAAGAAGTAAATGTGCAAAATTGGGACTCCTGGAAATGTTATAATGATGTGTTGCAGTAAATATCTACCTACGTTACTTCTCAACTGGAACTTAATTAATTCCGGGAATTCTTAACTCGATGTGGACGTTCCGAGTCACGTAAACGGCTAAGGACCCCGTTAGAGGTCAGAGTGATTGTTTTTATGTCCTTTGCGCATCTAGGGGCCCCGGGACTCGAGTAAAATCCGCAGCTCCTGTCCTATTTGGTTGGCGAAATTAACTCGGTCGGTGAGTAGCAATTTTGCTGGTGTGGTCCCTGACCGCCACAAGCAGGATTTCCTTAAGGCTTTCATTACACTAAGTAGGGGACTTTTCGACCAGGGGAAGTCTGTTTGCTGACCTAGCTCAGCAAATCTCTCTAATGGCAGGCGGACACCACGTTCTCAGGACAGGGTGTGATTGCTGATTCGTGTTTCTTTGTAATTCTCTGAATCCGTGGTATTGGAATTATTACTTTGTTCGCACAGAATAGTGTAATGCTAATGTTAAGTTCTAATGACCATTTATCGCAATAATTAGAGCTTCAAAATATCCGATTAATATACGCGTTAAAAAGGGTGGCTACACTTAAGATTTAACTTTTAATGTCATAATGCACACCATAAACAACGCATTATTTCAAGATGGCTGCTGTAGTGTACTATATGAGTGTGAATAAGTATTTTATGAATTTATCAAATTACGACAGAAATCAGTTTTTTTCATCTTTTTTCTCCTGCTCTCTTCATAGGATACTTTTTTTTCAGTGTTTTGGATTTGACGTATACTATAAATAACCCAGTGTTGTAAACATAAATGTAAACATATTAAGATACGAATATCATATATATTAATTCCATAAGGTTTTTTTTGTCACAAGCCATTGTCTCCCTTCATATCTAACCGTAATCAATAAATGAGGTATAATTTTAAAAATTAAGATACCCGCTTTGATCATATAATATTCTAAGAAAGTATTTTTTTTAAATTCGATGCTTGAAGGGGAAAAATATCAATATTCCTAAAATGCTGGTTTTTTTTGTGTCACGAACCATTTATCTCGCTGGATACAAAACCGAAATCGCTAAATGAAATATCATTTTAAACATTAAGATCTGGATCTCCGCTTTGGCGAAATCATATATTAAGACAGGAATTTTTCGGAATTCGACCCTTAAAGGGCAAAAGTATCAATATTTCTACAACGCGTTTTTGTGTCGCGAGCCATTTATCTCCCTTTATATCTAACCGATATAGATAAATGAGGTGTCATTTTGAAGATTAAGATCTCCGCCGTGGTCACATCATATTTTAAGATAGTAATTTTTCAGAATTCAACCCTAAAAGGACAAAATTATCTTTTTTTGTCACCGATCTGGTGTCAATGTGGTGTCGCCTGCGTATATAATTTGGAGGAAGCTACGCATGATGTCATATAAAAACTTATGAATCTTACATAAATCAGTTGTCCCCGCACCAGATTTTACAGATTTCTTATTTAAATATATTCTGTAGTAACACATAAGAGTTTCCTTTTTCTTTTGAAAATCTTCTATAGTTGTTAATAAAGACATTGTTTGCATAATCCGGAGCCCAGCATCAACCCAAAAACCACGATTTCTGTCAAGGATCCCACAAACTCGATTTTTTTTTTTTTTTTGATACTGTTTTTGTCGATTGTCGTATTGAAACTAGTACTTGCCACATTATAATATGAAATGCTTGTGCGGCCATAACGTCATGTGCAGCCCGCTAACTCCTTTAATGTGACAACCGAAACCGGCACCCGAGCTATCGTCTAATTCCAAACGTCATTACTAACGGCGTTAACAAATTAGTGCGCTAAGACCGGATACCTCTATGGTCAATGTCAAACAACGCGATAATTACTGGACATTACGCGTTAGAGCGGACTCAGCATAAAGAAATATTGTAATCGTTTATAAGTTTTAATGTCGTGTATAGCAAGATGCATAAATGTTGTTTCGCAGTGTTTTTGTTTCTACCAGTCACTTTGTTTGCATGGTTTCTGACTGGCTTGCTACTGCTTTGAGTTTTAACATAATATTTTATTTTAACGACGTAGCTTACGTCTAACTTCATTTTCGCTATTATTGTTTGAGACCTATGAACACATTTGTTAGAAAAGTCTCCTAGAAATGTCATGTTCAACAGGTGTCAGGATGTGAGCGGCGCTGGTTCTGCCTTTGTAAAACTAAATACCAGGACATTAACATGCACCGCTACAGTGCTAGTTCCGTAAGTCAGATAAACCAAAGAGTATTACTGCTTTTAGGGTTTCGTTACTTCTGTTCGAAAGAGAGATTTGTTTATCTGTCTATCTATCCGCCTATCACACACTCACAACCTATGATTTGTAATTGATCTCTGCTTTAATTCCTACTAACCTTATCAAAATAATTAAGTAAAAAAAAAAAAAAAAAAAAATAGAAAAAACTTTAAAAAATAATTTCCCATTATTTTCGAACGTGTTGATTCAAAAAATTCTTTAAAGATTGACAATGTAACTTCCTAAAGGTCAGAGCTATATTTTTGGAATTTGTGATTTATGCAAAAAATTAAATGAGTGCTTCAGCAGATAATTTTTAATAAAACAACACATCTATTGACTGACAGAGATTTTTTCGAAAAGCTTTAAGATTTTTTAAGTTCCATTAAAATTTTTGCAAACGATTTTCTTATGTTTGTCTTATCTGTATAGTATTAAAGGTAATTTCGCAGAACAAATGATGAACTACGTTTAAATATCAATTTTATTCAATTTTTAAAATTTTTCAGGAAAATGTTAAAATTAATTCAATTTAATAAGATTTGAACGGAACCATCAGAGTAACCTGTAATTTCTAGATTATTTTTTTTTTTTTTTTTTAATTTTTCCTTACCCGCGTGTGAATAATAATTCTCAGTGAAGACTGTTGTATACGAGCTTAGGTGCTTACTATAGAAGCTAATAATCACAATGTCGACGTGTTCTAAAGACCCCGAATCATACAGGTTCCCTCCCCCAGGTTACACGAGGAGTATTAACATTGCACGGTAACTTCGCGAGGAGTAACACACTGGGTGGTTTTCATGAAAGAAGGGAGAGCTTGAAATCTGATGCCACAAATGAGAGCTTCAAATTTAGTGTTAGTGATCAGTATCAACAGTGTGGTTTGTTGTCACGGCCTACGCACTGCGAAGGTGTTTAGGTTTCAATCGACGTGAACAACCATCTCTACTACTGTGCTGGCTGAAGTCTCAAAAGACTAAAATAAAGTAAAGTATCGTAACATGCACCAAATAACCCGGTCTCGAGTGACAAACAATTCTCGAATAACGAGGAGGGCCTGCTCGATCGAATTGACTCTAAACTCGAACCTTGTGAATTCTGCACAGATATCTATTGAATACTGCCTTATT